>CM077654.1:21938085-22220585 GCA_039707465.1 Rhabdophis nuchalis | reverse complement strand
GCATTTTCGCCCTCCTGAGGCTCTGGAGGCCTTCCAGAGGCCGGAAACAGCCTGTTACTGCCCTTCTGGAACTTCCGGGAGGCCCATTTTTTGCCCTTCCCAGACTCCAGAGGCTTCCCTTGAGCCTCCAGGAGGGTGAAAATGGCCTCACCCCAGGCTCTGGAGGCCCTCTGGAGGCTGGAAATGGGCCCCTTCTGGAACTTCTAAGATGCCCGTTTTTCGCCCTCTCCAAGCCTCCACATGGCCCCCGAATTTACCGGGCATCCAAAAGGTGCTGTGTGGAGACTCCTGGGAGGGGACGGGTGGGCGGGGCCAGCCAGGAATGGGATTTGCATGTTCACCGAACTGGGCAGATCCTTAGCTAGAGGATTGCCTGAACCTGTACGAACCTGTAGCAGCCCACCCCTGATTGAACGGAAGAAAGAAAAAGATTGAATGGCTAAATAAACAGCCTTTCCAGAGGCATTGGTAGGATACCTTTCCACATTCTTGGCCAGTCGCCTATTGGAAGATGACGGAAGATTCTGGAAATATATGGTTCCAAAATCTGAAAAGTTCCAGATCCAGGAGGGCCCGGAATGGAGCTTCCCTTTTGGCCCAGGTTGCAACCCAGCCTTGACCCACAGCATAAATTTTGAGGCTGAGCATTATTCCGACTTGCTCCATGATTCATTATCAGGGGCTATGACACAACGCCAAGACTTACAGCCAAGGCTGTAAGTCATGGCGTGGTGTCATAACCCCTGATAAGGTATCAGTCTCTTCCTTCGATTGGCTCTGAACTGCTATAAATGGGCATCCAGCTGCCCTCGTCCCAGGGACATTTTTCTTCTATAAACATAACTTTATTCACGACTTGCAAGCTATCCAAGAGGCAAAGGCTCTCCAGGAACGTCTCCAAGACTTTGACGATGGAAGAAACCTCCCCGAATAAGAGTCAGCGTGTGAGGAGAACGTTTGCTTAAGGCTGAGGAGGATGTTGTGGTTGAAATACGTTGGGAGCTTCCTTCCAAGGTGTGGCCGCTCAAGCTGATTCTTCCAGCAGCACAAATCATTTCTCCTCAGTTCGAAGTTGCTTCTCTCCTTGATTAGTTTCCACCCATTGCTTCTTGTTCTGCCCTCAGGTGCTTTGGAGAATAGCTTGACTCCTTCTTCTTTGTGGCAACCCCTGAGATATTGGAAGGCTGCTATCCTGTCTCCCCTAGTCCCTCTTTTATTAAACTGTATTTCTCCCTGTCTCTCTATTCCTCTATCTACCTACCTACTGTAATACAATAATACAATAGCAGAGTTGGAAGGGACCTTGGAGGTCATCTAGTCCAACCCCGCTGCTCAAGCAGGAGACCCTACACATCCAGTGTTGGGGCATCCATAACTTCTGGTGGCAAGATGTTCCATTTGAAACCATCGCTCTCCATGTCCCTCTCCGCTAAGAAAATATCATTCAGCTCTGAGAAATATTTCTTTTCAATGGGGAATTACATAGTCAAGCCCAGCTCAGACAGTAAGAAAAACCCTTTGGAAAGAATTGAGGGAATTTGTGTTCAAGAATGAATGGATATTGTTGTGATAAAACATGACACAAAGAGAGAGACAGAGACAGAGAAACAAAGAGAGACAGACAGACAGAGGGAGGGAGGGTGAGAGGGAGAGGGAGAGGGAGAGGGAGAGGGGGAGAGAGAGAGAGAGAGAGAGAGAGAGAGACAGAGAGAGAGACAGAGACAGAGACAGAGACAGAGACAGAGACCTTAGCATCCTTTTAAACTTTTTTTTTAACTTTATTTCCATTTCTATACCGCTCCTATCTCCCCAGTGGGACTCAGGGCGGTGCACAGGAAAATTAAAAAGAATACAACAAACATACAATAATAAATACAATCATATCGTTAAAATATAATTAAATTTAATGTGGCCTGTGCTAAAATCTGGTTAAAACTGTTAAAAAATGTTAAAATTCAATAACTAAATCTGTAATTGCATCAGGATCTAAGCTAGGCCAGCTAGATGAAAAAAGTGCGTTTTGAGCAATCGGCGGAAGAGGCAAAGGTGGTACGAAGTTCGGGGGGTAGGTCGTTCCAGAGGGCTGGACCCGCCACAGAGAAGGCCCTTCCCCTGGGGACCGCCAGCCAGCATTGACCGGCAGACGGCACCCTGAGAAGGCCCTCCCTGTGGGAGCGGATCGGCCTAAGGGAGGTGTGTGGTAGGAGGCAGTCCTGCAAGTAACTAGGCCCCGTGCCATGGAGCGTTTTAAAGATGGTTACCACCACCTTGAATCCAGCAAAATGGTAGTTTACAAGAACTCCACCTGTCTCATGATATCTCCTGCATATTCTTGGAAGATTTTAAAAAGTAGTAGAGGCTAAGATACATTGCTTCCTTTGGAAGAATGCTTAAGGAGAGAGACAGAGAGAGAGAGAGAGAGAGAGAGAGAGAGAGAGAGAGAGAGAGAGAGAGAGAGAGAGAGAGAGAGAGAGAGAGAGAGAGAGAGAGAGAGAGAGAGATGTTAACATACTAGACTGAGCCAACCAATATCCATAGTAACTATGACCAGAAAGTATTACAAAGACGTATTTCAATCTATGTTAAGGTTATGCTCATAGATGTACTGCTTCTAGAGTTAAGCTGCACAGAATCAATTTATTATTGAAAGATGGGAACTGATATCAATATGAAAAAATAAATACAAATTATTATTTTTTTAAAAAAAATCCTATGGATGGATGTCACCCTTTCCTGCTTTAGCTACTGCAGGAAAACAAAATGTACAGGTGTTTTTATTTAAATAGCATGCAGATAATCCTTGATTTACAACCAGTCACTGGGTGACCATTAGGAAATACAATGGATTCTCCCCACCGCCCCCACCACAAAAAATGGACTTATGACCCAAAGTTCAGCAGCCAATCCTCCCCAGTTGCATGACTGCATTTCAGGTTGCTCAGCAACCAACCCACAATTGTGTTTACTTCCAGTTTTCAGCAAAACTGGCCCAGAGGAAACCATCAGTTTGCTTAATGACTGTGGCATTCACTAAACCAGGGGTCTCCAACCTTTGCAACTTTAAGTCTGAAGGACTTCAGCTTCCAGAATTCTGGAAGCTGGCTTTGCTGGCTGGAGAATTCTGGGAGCTGAAGTCCTTCAGACTTAAAGTTGCAAAGGTTGGAGACCCCTGCACTAAACAACTGTTGCAAAGAGGGTAATAAAATTGGGTTGATAAAGTAACTGATCTGCTTTACAACTGTCCTGGGTTATGATCCTGATGGGCAGGCTCCATTAGGGTGATTATTGGAGAACTACCTGTCTCTTCTTACAAATTCATATAATTAATTTCATTAATTATAAATACTAATACTAGAAGGCCGCGGTGGCTCAGTGGCTAAGACGCTGAGCTTGTCGATCAGAAAGGTCGGCAGTTCAGCAGTTCGAATCCCTAGTGCCACCTAATGTAGTGAGCTCCCGTGACTTGTCCCAGCTTCTGCCAACCTAGCAGTTCGAAAGCAGGTAAAAAATGCAAGTAGAAAAACAGGAACCACCTTTGGTGGGAAGGGAACAGCATTTCGTGTGCCTTCGCCATTTAAATATGCCAGCCGCATGACCACGGAGAAATCTTCGGACAGTGCTGGCTCTTTGGCTTAGAAACGGAGATGAGCACCACCTCCTAGCGTCGGGAACGACTAGCACATATGTACGAGGGGAACCTTTACCTTTATCTTACTAATCCTACCTGTACACCATGCAGTGAATATCTCTTTCTAGAAGGTCAACCTGCCTTCTTTGCTTCAGTCTTCTTCTGGTTATGAGTCTCATCAAGCTGATCAAGAAGCAGAAGGTCAGGAGTGGAAAGATCCACTTGCTTTGAATTCCTACAAATATGTGCCAACTTGTGCAAATACAGGTAATTCTTCACTAAGGGCCATTGCTAAGCAAAACAATTAAGTGACTTTTGCCGCATTTTATGACCTTTTTGCTACAGTTGTTAAGTTAGTCACACAATTGTTAAATGAATCTGACTTCCCCATTGGCTTTGCTTGTCGCAAAAGGGAATCTCTGACCCAGGGACATTGCAACCATCACAAATATGAACCAGTTGCCAGTTATCCAGATCTTGATCACGTGACCACAGGGATGCTCCAACGGTCATGTATAAAAACAAAAAACCCAGTCATTTTACTCAGTGCCGTTATAACTTTGAACGGTGACTAAATGGATGTTGTAAGTCAAGGACTGTATCATACTTGACCGCCTATTTCTGAGACAGGAACTGCAGCCATTGCATTGCATTGCATTGCTTCCTATCCTATCCTATCCTATCCTATTTCTTACTCTATTCCTTATTAGCTGTTCACCGCCACGCTTTGCTATGGCTCAGTCTGGTTAAATGGCCAACCAATCTGTGTGTAGATCTACACCTGCACACACAAACACATACACACAACCACCATATAACCCCCAACCTACCTACCTGCTCTATTTCTCCCTCTCCCTCTCCATCCCTCTACCTACCTACCTGTACATACCTACCTACCTACCTACTGTATTTCTCCCTCTCTCACTCTACCTACCTACCTACTGTACTTCTCCTTCTACCTACCTATCTACCTACCTACTTCATTTCTCCCTCCCTCTCTCTATCCCTATAGCTGCCTACCTACCTACTGTATTTCTCCTTGAATCTTATGGACAGAGTATTTTACGTCATAAAGGATGACATAATCCCTGTGGCCCACTGCTCTCTCTGTATCCATCTACCTACCTTTTTTACAATTTTTTACATTTCTGTTGTGTGTACCTGGCACAGGTGTGACCTCTACACAATCTATATGTATCATTGGTGCCGTATTTGAAAGGAACGTTGTGTGAAAATTTTGAAGCGATCGGTGTAGTACTTTCGGAGATTACCAGTTTTGAACAAACTCTTGTTACATTTTTATTTATATAGAAAAGAAGAAAGATTCTATTCCTTATTCTATCCCTTATTCTATTCCATTCTATTCTATAAAGCCTCTATTCTCTGAATTCTTCTTTCGGTGATCAGTTGATCGGAGCCTGATCATTACTCCTCTACCTTTGTCAATCTCAACCCTGTTTCCACCTTCTCATCCTATTGACTGACCTCCTCACTCTGCAGGGTTAATAATGTTGGCCTGATAAGAATAGAGGGTGGAGCCAAAGGGAGCATTGCACTATATTTCAACGAAACCCCGGAAGTCCATTTTTCAAACTTAAGGAGGCCACCTTTCTCCTCCTTTCACCACTTTTCCTACTTCTGCCTGAAGATTGTCAACGTCATGTAGATCAGGGGTCTCCAACCTTTGCAACTTTAAGTCTGCAAAGCTGGCTGGAGAAGTCTGGGAGCTGAAGTCCTTCAGACTTAAAGTTGCAAAGGTTGGAGACCCCTGATATAGATGATATTGATTTCTGCTTGGAATTCCTCACTCCCTTCCCCAAGGATTGCAGGGATTCCCTGCCTGAACCCCACCACCATCACCACCACACATACATTTTCCTGCTCCTGATTCCCACGCTTTTGCAAGGTGCTGGTAAATTCTTCCCGTGCAGGATTTCCCTTCTGTTGCTCTTGGCCTGCACTGCTGTGCAACAGAGGCACCAATTGTTATTTCAGTCCCCGCTATTTTCCTCCACTTCCTTTTCGCTCAGCCAGGCTCCGGAGAAATATTCTCCCACCACCACTGCAATCCTCCCGTTGCTACTACGGCTGTGTAGCAAATCAAAAGCTTTCTCTTCTCTCTCTTCTGGGGCTGCTGTTCCCCTAACACGTGGAACCGGGTTTCATCTTAAACCAGTTGATGGAGAGGGGGGCGACGTTGCCTCAGGCCTTGAGTTGAGCTTGTCGATCGGAAAGGTCGGCAGATTGGCGGTTCGAATCCCTAGTACAGGTCTCCTGCGTGAGCAGGGGGTTGGACTAGATGACCTCCAAGGTCCCTTCCAACTCTGTTGCTGTATACCCTTTCCTACCCCCCAGTGGGCTGAGTTCACATAAGACGCTAAGTTCCCATCCTTCAGATTCCCTCAACAAACTCTAAAGTTTATTTTTAACGTTGGCATTTTTAAGATGGATGGACTTGAACTGGGCTGGGGAATTCTGGGAGTTGAAGTCCACCCACCTTTAAAGGTGCCAAGGTTGAAAAAAAAAGAAAAGAAACCTGCATTAGAAGGTGATGCAAATTCAGCGCTGCATCGTGGATGGACCTGCTTTCCTGTGGGTTGTGTGAACACACAGCCTGTGTGGGGTGAGCTGCTGTGTTAAGCTCTTTCAGCCAGGAGGCAAGTGGAGTCACCTTTAGCTCTTCCTTCTTTCCACAAACCCCATCAGCTGTGACTTTTTTAAAGGGGAAATAACAAAACCCCAGAATATTCAACAAATTCCACTGCCTTTTCTCCTCCTTTTCCCTGACTCGTTTCCTCTAACTCCTCCCTCTGTGTTAACTCATCCAAGGGTTATTATAATAAACTTTCCCCTTCTTTGCTCTTCATAACAGTCTCCGAGTGCCCGGAATTCCAGGAGTGTTTGTTATAGATTCCCATCCTGCATCTGAACTCGGCCGCAAGTTTCTCTTCGGGAACAGAGCTGATACCAAGAAAATTCAGCCAAAGACGCCTAATGAGGACTTTTAAGTCAGGAAAATCCCTTTGATTTGTGGGTGAGTAAAAGACTGTCTTCGAATTTGTTAAATATCCCTAAACTTAAAAAGTCCCTGGAGGGGGTGCTTTGATTTAAGGAATAATAGTAAATCTGATTTTCACACTTTGTCTGCTTCAAAGTTATTCCCTCTTGGCAAGCACAGCCCTTGTTCCATTTTAAGATTGAAGGTAAAGATGGATGGTATTTTTCTCGTGTTTGACTTTCTCTACCAAGGCTGTCATATGTAGGAGATCCAAGGCGTTTTGCTATCCTTTCCTGCTTGCCTTACAGCAAGTTAAGTTTCTCTAGACTCAATCCGAACAGAACTGGAAGGGACCTTGGAGGTCTTCTAGTCCAGCCCCCTGCTCAAGCAGGAAACTCTGCACTATTTCAGACAAGTGGCTGTTCAGTCTTTTTTTAAAAGCCTCCAGTGAAGAAGCCCCCAAAACTTCTAAAGTTAAGCTTTTCCAGTGATTGATTGTTCTCACTGTTCCAAAGTTTCTCCTTAATTCTAAATTGTTTCTCTCCTTGATGGTTTCTTCTTACTTTCTGGTGCTTTGGAAAATAAGTTGACCCCCCTCTCCTCTTCTTTGTGGCAGCCCCTCAAATACTGGAATACTGCTATCATGTCATCCCTAGTCCTTCTTTTCTCTTGACTAACCATGCCCAGTTCCTGCAATCGTTCTTCATAGGTTTTAGTCTCCAGGCCTTCAACCATCTTAGTTGCTTTTCCCTGCACTTTCCCATCTCAGCATCTCAACAGACTCCATGTTGGGCTGGTTGGATCTTTAAAAGGAAGTTACTAGTCCTTATTGACTTACGAGAGAAGAGCTAGTACTCCTGCTCGGAGGAATTCTCCTAAGACAGGGGTCTCCAACCTTTGCAACTTTAAGTCTGAAGGACTTCAGCTCCCAGACTTCTCCAGCCAGCTTTGCTGGCTGGAGAAGTCTGGGAGCTGAAGTCCTTCAGACTTAAAGTTGCAAAGGTTGGAGACCCCTGTCCTAAGACCAAGCAGGATCAAGAATGATTCGTTGGGTCCCGATGAATCTAGTTGTGCTTGCGTTTATTTATTTGTTTTTATTTATTTATTTCGTCAAGCATGAACTATCTGTTATCTAATTCATGCTTGACAAAATCAAGAAATAAAAACAAGCACAACTAGGATCATCAAAACCAGTGGCGAAATTCATTTCTTTTTACTTTTTCTGTGGGCGTGGCTTAGTAGGCATGGCAGGGGAAGGATACTGCAAAATCTCCATTCCCACGCCATTCTGAGGCCAGCCAGAGGTGGTATTTGCTGGTTCTCTAAACTACTCAAAATTTCCACTACCGGTTCTCTAGAACCGATCAGAACTGGTTGGATTTCGCCCCTGGTCAAAACCTAACAAATCAATTCAGGATGCCAACATTTCCAACTGCCCTCTGCTTGTGCAGATGTGTTAGACTGCCAATGGCTACTTCATCACCTTGTCAGGAAAAGCTTTTCTATAGGGCAACCTTCTCTAAAAGCAGGGAAAAAAACAAACAAACAGGATATAGTTTTTGTTTATCCCTATTTTTACCAAAGCAATTTAGGCACTAACTCTTTATATCTCCTGGGCAGCTGCTGAGGCTAGAGATAGAAAATACATATATAAAATAAAATCATCATGGTCACAGCTGTGCAGGCACCCTTGGGTAAATTTAACCACGTTACTTTTTTTTTTCCTCTTTAGTTCTATTGCCTTCCTGAGGCAGGAGGAATCTGGTAGCATCTCTTTAAAAGAACAGGTTTTATTAAAAAGCATAAATTACCCAATTTTTTCTTTACTATCCCCTAGATTATCGTGGCTCTCTTCCTTTCTAGGTGGGAGATTTTAAAAGCTAATCCTTTAAATGCCAAAGCAGCAATGTTTGGGCAGTTGGGGGTTTGAATCCTGCTTCTGTGTTTTGTAAAATCTGGGCATATAGACAGGGTTGTAGCAAAGCATGAAGACAAAGAACAGTACAGTGAAATATTTCTTGCAAGGGATAGAATACCAAAATAACAGAGTTGGAAGGGACCTTGGAGGTCTTCTAGTCCAACCCCCTGCTCAAGCAGGAGACCCTATACCATTTCAGACAAAAGGTTGTCTAGTCCCTTCTTTAAAAAAAAAAAAACCTCCAGTAATGGAGCACCTACAACTTCTGGAGGCAAGTTGTTCCACTGATTAATTGTTCTCACTGCCAGGAAACTTCTCCTTAGTTCTAAGTTGCTTCTCTGCTTGATTAGTTTCCACCCATTGCTTCTTGTTCTGTCTTCAGGTGCTTTGAAGAATAGGTTGACCCTGTTCATTTAATATAAAATAATAACAGAGTTGGAGGGGACCTTGGAGATCTTCTAGTCTGATCCCCTGCTTAGGCAGGAAACCCTACACCACTTCAGACAAATGGTTATCTAACATCTTCTTTAAAACATCCACTGTTGGAGCATTCACAACTTCTGGAGGCAAGTTGTTCCACTGATTAATTGTTCTAACTGTCAGGAAACTTCTCCTTAGTTCTAGGTTGCTTCTCTCCTTGATTAGTTTCCACCCATTGCTTCTTGTCTTACCCTCAGGTGCTTTGGAGAATAGTTTGACTCCCTTTTCTTTGTGGCACCCTCTGAGATATCGGAAGACTGCTATCATGTCTCCCCTGGTCCTTCTCCTCATCAAACTAGACAAACCCAGTTCTTGCAACCATTCTTTATAGGGAAGAACAAGCCTTTTGATTTGATGACTGCATTCTTAAAATCTTCTCATACTTCCATCTTCTCCCATCTGTGGAACTGCTGGGTTTTCAAGTGTGTGTGTGTGTGTGTGTGTGTGTGTGTGTATTTAAGGCAGGTACCGTGCAACTTTATTTGAAAGGAGACTTTGACCATCATTGATGGCTTTAAAATCATTTCTTTTCATTCCTGATCATGCACAGATGCACATTATTTTTAACTCCACAGTTAAGGCGACTTCTAATTTCAGAAGGGCAGTTTTGTTTGACTGTTCTAGGCAAAAATGATGGTGTCGTAGCACCTAAATGTTTCTCTTATTGTAAGCAGACTGTAAATGCAACCATTTCTGAAAAAAGAAAGATATTTATAGAAGTCTTCCGGAAGAAGAGCCAAATAACATCTTTCGGTTTCCAGAATTTCCTTTTCCAATGTTAAGCCATTTTGCGGTCTGTGCTGTTTTCTTCAGAAGATCTAATTCTCCTAGATTAAGTTAATGCTGACAAAGTTAGAGGTCACCATAGAAGACGTTCTCAGACCCATACATGGAATTTTGCCTTAATCTGGTTTCCTCCTGGAGACAGCTCTCAAAACTCAGCATTTATTGGATGCCCTGTTCCTGAAGAGGGTCTAGTAAAGGGACATATTAAGTGTTGGGGTGAATTAGTGCCCAGATGGAATTTTGGAAGCTGGTTCTGGATGCACAGTTGGACTTCTACAGCCTGATGGGTGTGGTTACTCTCTAGTTACTCACCTGCTTTACCCACTTTGAAGGCTCCTGTAGTCCCTCCCTCCCCCTCTCTCTCTCCCCCTCCTTCTCTCTCTCCCTCTCTGTGTCCCTCCCTCCCTCTCCTTCTCCCCCTCTCCCTCTCTCTCTTCCCCAAGAAAGCAATGGATCTTAGATCCTGCTTTTTTAAAATTCTTGAATTTTTTTTCAAGAATCACATGAGGTGACTCTTGTAAACTAACAATTTGCTGAATGCTAGGGTGTCTCCCTCCCTCCCTCCCTCCCTTCCTCCCTCCCTGCCTCTCTCTCCCTCTCCCCCCTCTCTCCCTCTCTCCCCCCTCTCTCTCCATCTCCTTCTCTCTGTCTGTCTCCTTCTCTCTCTCTGTCTCCCTCCCTCCTGCATGCATATGTGGTCAATCAATGAATGGGATTAGTAGATAAGAACCAGAAGTGATGATAGATGTAGAAGTGGCAAGCAGCATCAACATGGGGAAGAAAGGAGTGTGAGAAGTCAGAGAAGTTTTAAAGGAGGCACTAGAAAGAATGTGGAAAGTTAAGGCCAAAGGGCTCCCAATGCTGGTAGGAGAACCTGGGGCTGTGACTCCTAAGCTGGGAATCCAACAGATTCCAGGAAGGACATCAGCATTAGAATCAGACATTCAGAAGAGGGCAGGGCTAGGAACCCCTGAGATTCTGCTCAGGACCCTCAAAATCCCAAGCGCTCTACACAGACCATCCTTAGGGCTGAGAAGGAAGGGTGTGTATGTGTGTGTGTGTATGTGTGTATGTGTGTGTAAATTAACAGCCACAATCAAACTCTCTAGCATAAAGCAATTATTTTGATGTGAGCTAAGGTAGTTCTTTTTCAATGTTGTATTCAACGTGGAATTTAAAAAGCCCCTGGTTTTTTAATATTGCCATCCTAAATTCATATTGAGAGATCATTGAGAATAGAAAAAACAAAAGGAAAAATATTTGTTGTTGTTGTTGTTAGTTGCGAAGTCGTGTCCGACCCATCACGACCCCATAGACAATGTTCCTCCAGGCCTTCCTGTCCTCTACCATCCTCTGGAGTCCATCGAAGCTCATGCTGACTGCTTCAGTGACTCCATCCAGCCACTTCATTCTCTGCCGTCCCCTTCTTCTTTTGCCCTCCATCGTTCTCAGCATGAGCCTCTTCTCCAGGGAGTCCTTCCTTCTCATTAGGTGGCCAAAGCATTTGAGTTTCCTCTTCAGGATCTGCCCTTCCAAAGAGCAGTCAGGGTGGATCTCCTCTAGGACTGACTGGTTGGATCACCTTGCAGTCCAAGGGACTCAATGCAGGAGTCTTCTCCAGCACCAGAGTTCAAAGGCCTCCATTCTTTGGTGCTCAGCCTTCCTTATGGTCCAACTTTCACATCCATCCATTGCAACTGGGAAAACCAGAGCCTATACACACTTTTGTGGCAGGGTGACTTCTCTGCTTTTTAATATTATAGTAGTATTTAGTATTAGTATTGTAACAAATATTGTAGGTTATTTAATACAATGCTAGTCATTTTTTTAAACATATACGAACATCAATGTATGGAAACAACACAAGGCACTAAGATGTATAACAATGTAATAAGAAGGTAGGCAAATGCATAAATAAATCATGGTCAAGTATTTGGTTGATGGAGTTTCCAAGTATCGGGTTCAAATCTCAGCACTTTGAGAAGACACTAGGTAGGGCAAGGCAAAGTGCGAGGGAGATGAATTTGTAGTTTAGAATGGAAAAAGGGTGACATGGATTTGATGATTAGAAAGGGCAGAAAATAGGAAGACGATAAATTCATCTTCCATAAGAGCCGAGGTGGTGCAGTGGTTAGAGTGCAGTACTGCAGGCTACTTCAGCTGACTGCTAGCTGCAGTTCGGCAGTTCGAATCTCACCGGTTCAAGTTTGACTCAGCCTCCCATCCTTCCGAGGTGGGTAAAATGAGGACCCAGATTGTTGGGGGCAAGAGGCTAACTCTGTAAACTGCTTAGAGAGGGCTGTAAAAGCACAGTGAAACGGTATATCTGCAAGACCGCCTCCTGCTACCAAATACCTCCCACCAACCAGTCCACTCCCACAGAGTGGGCCTCCTCAGGGTGCCGTTGGCCAGACAATGTCGGCTGGTGACCCCCAGGGGGAGAGCCTTCTCTGTGGCAGCTCCTGCCCTCTGGAATGACCTCCCCCCTGAATTACGTACGATCTCAGACCTACGTCTCTTCCGTCGGGCCCTGAAGACACATCTATTTCATGCAGCCGGCCTGTCATAGCCTTTTTAATTGGGTTTTAGTATTGGGTTTTATAATAATAGGCCAAACTATTTAATATTTACTCATTTGCTATTTTAACTTTTGTATTTCCTCTTTTTACTGTGGCTGTTCACCGCCCTGAGTCCCGAGAGGGAGAAGGGCGGTATATAAATTAAATAGATAGATAGATAGATAGATAGATAGATAGATAGATAGATAGATAGGTAGGTAGGTAGGTAGGTAGGTAGGTAGGTAGGTAGGTAGGTAGGTAGGTAGGTAGGTAGGTAGGTAGGTAGGTAGGTAGGTAGATAGATAGATAGATAGATAGATAGATAGATAGATAGATAGATAGATAGATAGATAGATAGATAGATAGATAGATAGATAGATAGATAGATAGATAGATAGATAGATAGATAGATAGATAGATAGATAGATAGATAGATAGATAGATAGATAGATAGAAGTTTGAGTGCTATTGCTATTGTTTTTTGGAAGCCGCCTCTTAGTACGTTTTTTCCTTTCTTTTTTTCCCTCTATGTACTCTCTTTTTTTCATCTACTTAATACAATGATACAATAATAGAGTTGGAAGGGACCTTGTAGGTCTTCTAGTCCAACCCCTGCATAGGCAGGAAGCTTATACCATTTCAGACAAATGGCTATCCAACGACTTCTTAAAGACTTCCAGTGTTGGGGCATTCACAACTTCTGGAGGCAAGCTGTTCCACTGGTTAATTGTTCTAACTGTCAGGAAATTTCTCCTTAGTTTCAAGTTGCTTCTCTCCTTGATTAGTTTCCACCCATTGCTTCTTGTCCTGCCTCCTGGTGCCTTGGAGAATAGTTTGACTCCCTCTTCTTAAATGATTCACAAAGACTTACAAACTGATGAAATATTACTTATTTTTTATCTTCCTCCGTTCTTTTTTTTTCTGTAGCTTTATACTGTAGCTTTGTCTTATATTATTGTAACTCAGATTTTAATTTTAAAAAAATTATTTTAAAAAAAATCACTTTTAGGGGAGACCAATTAGAGCAAAGCTGCATCCAGCTGTCCTCTCTGGTTACACACCAACAATGGGTTGGCTGAAATCCCTGGAAAATCAGAGGGTTTGGGCCTGACACATCCAGCACCAGAACAAGGAAAGATGGAGAGACTTTTCTCACGAAGAGTGTTATGGTTTGCCTGAAGCTGTTTGCAGATGCTCCTTTTCAGAACTTGTTATGGCCAACCACTGCAGTGTTTTTTTTTAATTAAAGGGGTTTTTTTCATTTTCATAATACATAACCATGTGTATATTGTTACATAACCATCATTATTTTATATTATTAAATATTAACAACAATTCATCTTACCATCAACTCCCAAAAAACGATTATTGATTCCTCTGCTCTCCATACACCATATTACCTGGTCAATCACTTTCTTCTCCCTCTCTCCTCCTCCTCCCTATCTCCTTTCTACCTTCTGTCATTCCTAGCAGAGAAGAGAAGAATGACACTGACTGTAGTGTTGTTAAAGGGCTTCTCCTGCATGTTTCTGCCTGACCTGGAACGTAGACTATTAGGGTTGGAATGGATCTTGAAGTTCTTGTAGACCAGGGGTCAGCAACCTTAAACATGCAAAGAGCCACAAAGGTCCTAACTGGAAGTCCCCTGTTCAATTCTAGAACCAACCAGATGTCCGATTCCCCCACCATAGAGTCTCCTCCTAGCGCTACATCCTTTTTCCTCTATCTGTCCTAACAGAAAGCCCTATCAATTGTGACAAGGAGCCACAGCAGAAGGATAAGAGAGCCACATGTGGCTCTGGAGTCGCGGGTTGCCAACCTGTGTTCTAGTCCAACTCCCTGCCCAAGCAGGAGATTCTACATGATTCCAGACAAAAGGCTATCCAAGCTCTTCTTGAAGCTCTCCAGTGATGGAGCACACCCACAACTTCTACAGTCAAGTCATTCTACTAGTTAATTGTTCTGACTGTCATGACATTTCTCCTTAGTTCCAGGTTGGACGTCTCTTTTAATGACCTTCCCACCATTGCTTCTTGTCCTGCACTGAGATATTTTGTAGAATAGGTCTATCTCCCTTCCTTCTTTGTGATAATCACTCAAGTACCTCTGTTTTTTCAAATATGTCCTTTCTATTCCACCTACATACTCTATGTGGGCTTCTGCACTACTCTTCAGAAAAGCATTTCTTCTTATTTTTTAAGTCCAATAGAGTTAAAGCTATGTTTATAACATGTAGCCATCTGTTGTATTATTAAAATATGGCAGGGAACTCGTTCAAATCACTGTTGTCCTACGCACAGGCACACAAAAGCACTCTTCAGTGTCATCACTTCCCCTGTTGCTAGGTAAAATATTAGTATAGTTTTAAACTCCAATCACATCCTCAAATCATGCTCAGCTATATTCTGTGTTCCCACAACAAATCAGATCAATTGCAAACGTATGCAGCTGTCTTTGCATGAGATGCTAGTCTTAACCGTGGTTATTTTTTGTGCCTTTGCAGCTTATAGTATAATTTAGACAACAGGGTTTTCTCAATAACTAAATTAAGAATGTTGCATAAACGCCACCATCATACAATTGGGTTGGATTTAAGATACCCTGTTTCCCCCAAAATAAGACCTCCTCGGAATATAAGCCCTCCCAGAAAATATTGCAACACAGCAGCAGCCATGAGGTGAGCATGCTCGCCACCTCCTGCATCTCAAAAATAATAAGACCTCCCCAAAAATAAGGCCAAGTGCTTAGTTCGGGGATCAAAAGAAAATAAGTCCCTGTCTTATTTTCGGGAAAACATGGTATTGTAAGAGTCCATCTATGTTGGGAAGAGAATGAGTTTTCACAGCAATTGGCTGGGGTGGATTATGGGCCCACTGATTAGCCTTGTCTTCCTCTGAAACCCTTGAATGCCTCCTAGGGCCCAATGTCACCCTCAATTCAAGATGTTTGCTCAGCTGGAACTCAAATGATGGTGAGAACCTCAAGTTCTCGTGAAATGATTATGGATCTTTTGTTAATTCCTACTTCTCTACTGTCCTTAGCACAGGATGGGCGACTGGGGCTTCCTGGAGAAGTTACTGGACCAGGTGCAGGAGCATTCAACAGCCATCGGCAAGATCTGGTTGACCGTCCTCTTCATCTTCCGCATCTTGATCCTGGGTCTAGCTGGGGAGTCGGTTTGGGGGGATGAGCAGTCCGATTTTGTGTGCAATACCAAGCAACCTGGCTGTACCAACGTCTGCTATGACAATGCCTTCCCTATTTCCCATATCCGTTACTGGGTGCTGCAGTTCCTCTTTGTCAGCACCCCAACTTTGGTCTATCTGGGGCATGTCATCTACCTCTCCCGAAAAGAGGAGAAGCTAAAGGAACAGGAGAGCGAACTCCGGGCACTGCAAAGCAAAGACTACAAGGCAGCAGCTATGTTGATGGCGGTGGAGAAGAAGATGGCCAAGATCTGTGTGGCTGAAGATGGCCGGATTAAAATCCGTGGGCCTCTGATGTGGACCTATGTCATCAGCGTGATCTTCAAGACCATCTTTGAGGCAGGCTTTCTTTTTGGCCAGTGGTACCTATATGGCTTTGTCATGCACGCTAAATATGTGTGCCAAGGTTCTCCATGCCCACACCTTATAGACTGTTTTATGTCCCGTCCCACTGAAAAAACCATCTTCATCCTTTTCATGCTGGTCATGGGCTTGATCTCCCTTGTCCTCAACTTTTTGGAACTTCTCCATCTCTTTTGCAAGCACCTGCTCAAAAAGGTTAAGGAAAGTGACTGCTGTTCCCCCTCTTCTGCTCCCCCTCTCCCCTTCGATGCCAACAGTAAAATGCCAACAGGGCCTTATCCGCCAGATAAGCCCTATTTCTACCTCCCCATGTCAGACGGGCATGCTCCACCCTACCAGGGATACAACAAGCTTTCCAGTGAGCAGAACTGGGCCAACTACAATACAGAAGAAACCCTGGCCTTGCGAAACCAGATGAAACCCCCTGATCTCTTTGCAACGGTAGCCCCTGACATCCGTCACTCTCCAGACAGACAGTCCAGCCGCCCAAGCAGCAGTGCTTCTAAAAAACAGTATGTCTAGCAAGCAGCCATTTGAAGTGTAAGCTCCATGGGGGCTTCCTTGACAGCAACCAAGTTTCTCTTGAGGGTCTCTTTGTGCGAAAGGCTCCAACATGATTCTTTACCATGGAAGAAAGAGGCTGGGCCTCGGGATTCTTCGCAGGTGCTTTCCAAGTTTTTGCCACGGTATTCTACTGCCCAAGTGAGAACCAGGACTCGAACGCATGGACGCAGGCTGAACTTGTGGATCCACCAAAGGTGTACAAAGACACACAGAACAATCTCATAGAAGCCATTGACATGGCTGGTTAATGGGCATTTTAAGATGGAGTGCTAAATGTTGATTCCTGGGGAAAAACACATAAGCAGTTGGGTCTGTACTTTGAGGTGTCCTTGTGACTTGCAGATCAGCAAACAGCCACCAGATCACAAAGGGTGGAGGGTAGGTAGAAGAGAAACCAGCTTGTCCAAACTGGGTTTCAAATCCTGGAAGTGAACGCAAGCTGAAAAGGAGAGTGTAGAATAAATGCAAGGAGGAACTTCTGGTATGTCACCTTTTTAGGAATGGATATGTGAGCAGGTTGAGGAAAGTCATTCGTCAAGCAGATTTTGTTTTCATGTTGTAGTTGTCAAACTTCTGAGCAGCTTACTTATTAAATACTGCAGCTCATCTGCCGTTTGCATATTGTTCCATGTAGGCCAGGGATGTCCAAACTTGGGAACTTTAAGACTTGTGGACTTCAACTACCAGAATTCCCCAGCCAGCATAGCTGGCTGGGGAATTCTAGGAGTTGAAGTCCACAAGTTTTAAAGTTCCCAAGTTTGGACATCCCTGATGTAGGCATTAGGGAGAATAATTGCTGTTGCTGATGTTATCTTCTTAAATATGACTCCTATTTAAGTATAGGGCAGATATGACTTAGGTCCTCTGGGTTGCTGTATGAATGTCTTCCATCCCACAGAGTAGAAAAGCACAGTTTTCAATCTCACCATATATTTGAAACTCCAATTTCTCTCTCCACTGACACTGGGTGAACCTGTGGTCCGCACAGGGCTCTCTCTACATCCCCCACCACCACCACCACTTCAACTGGTAACTTGGAGAAGTTGAATCCAAGCGGTTCACTGTGTAAATTAACTCCCCTATCTCAGTCTCCTTGGTTATGTAAATCCATCTCTCATTTCGTCGGGACACTTTTTTTGGGAGATTGGCCTTCCACCAGCTAAATGCTCTTCAACCAGAGGTGGGTTCCTACCGGTTCAAACCGGTTTGGACGAGTAAGTAGTAACCTGGCTGGCCATGCCCCCGAACCAGTTCCATCGATGGTGCCATAGGTGCCACCATCTTAGGTTTTTTTTGCCTACTGCACACGCACGTGTAGCCCGCATCAAGCGAGCATGCGCCCAAAATGAATCCCTGAGCAAACTGGCAGTAGAAGAAGCCAAAACCCACCCCTGCCTTCAATCCTGTTGGGGCTACAGGTCCCCGAGTCTCCAGCCACACTGGTTTGGGATGTTGGGCACGGAGATCCCAGCACATCTGGAAGATACCGAAGTATGAAACGCTGCAGCAGGCACACATTTCTCTGGGTTTTCAATGGATCAGAACCTCATCAGAACTTTGTTCTGATGGTTCTGTGAAGCCACATTCCTTCGTAGACAAAAGACAATTGTGTCACCTGAACTTTACTCAGTATAAATTGTCCATTGATGATAGTCTCTAAATATTTGAAAGCTATCTGGCCTTGTCCAGTGTAGGTGCTCACCCATCCTTCTCATTGCAATCATTATTTGTGCAGGGCTCTGCCAAACACAGATTAGCCCTGAATGTTTGAGGTCAATATTGTGTTAGATGTGTATCCTTATGAATCTCTGCAGTGGTCAGTCTCTCTCCTGACTTCCTATGTGTGCCTTCTTCTTTTTTATTATAGATTCTAATTCTTTCACATGGTAGGACTCTAAGCACAAGCTGGATCTTTCGGTGTTAAAACCACAACCTCTCCTGCAATGGGAAAGTAATGTGGATTTTTTTTTTTTTAAATGCTCGTGTGTCAGGCTTTTGGGGAAAAAAAGTTCCTGCCTCTCTCTGGATCTAATCAAAGGAGCGGGGTGCTTTGGGGGGGGGGGGTTATATTTGGAACTGCAAAAATGTATGCTGGGGAAACTGGCTTTTGTTGCTTGCGATGGTTAAAAAAAAATAGGATCGCTCTCCAGCTTCAATCAAGAGCCGGGGTTCCTAAAGTTGGCAACTTTAAGACTTGTGGACTTCAACTCTGGCTGGAGAAGTCTGGTCTTAAATACAAGTCTTAAAGAGAATACAAGTCTTAAAGCTGCCACGTTTGAAGACCTCTGTCTCTGGTTGATGGGGGGATCGTTGCATAAGGCCTTGAGTGAATTTGCATAACATTCAAAAGCAGTGGTTTTTTTCCAACCTTGGCACCTTTAAGATGGGTGGACTTCAACTCCCAGAATTCCACAGCCCAGTTGAAGTCCATCCATCTTAAAAATGCCAAAGTTAATAAAAAAAAACACGCTGCTTTAGAGTTTGTTGAGGGAATCTGAAGGATGGGAACTTAGCGTCTTATGTGAACTCAGCCCACTGGGGTAGTAAAGAGTAAACAGCAACAGACTCAGCCCACCAGGGATGCTTAAAACTCAAAGGTTCCCCCATCATCTGGTTAAGGCAGAGGTCTTCAAAACTTGGAAACTTTAAGACTTGTGGACTTCACCTCCCAGAATTCTCCAGCCAGCAGAGCTGAGCTGGCTGGAGAATGCTGGGAGTTGAAGTCCACAAGTCTTAAAGTTGCCAAATTTTGAAGACCTCTGATAAAGAGCAAACTGTGATAGGAAGAGATAGGGGTTGCAAGGGCCTTCCCCCCCCCCCTCCATCTCTACTGAACTCTTTCTGATAACTAAGCTGTGAAAAGGAGATGGTTGGATGTAGAGAACCCACCTGTGTGCCTTGGATGGAGAAACCTCACTTCAACGTGTCCATTAAGAAGATGGCTTCACATCACCAGTTCATAGCCAACGTTCACATTCGTAGGGGGCACGATGGAGGGCTATGGGTGTGCACTCTGTGTTTGTGCCTTTTGTTTGTTTGTTTTTCTAAATAAAAAAAAGATTTTTTTTATATATAAATAAAATGAAAAATTGGCAAGACTGTTCTGTGGGTCAATAGTACACCTTGCAGCCTATGTAGAATTGATCCGATTGAATGCTTCCATTCCATTATAAGACGCAAGGCACTGGGCGCAATGATTCAACATCGAAGACTTAAACAAGTCCCTTTTAATGAGCATACTTGTATTTGCAGAGCTCTGGAGATAGAGGACATAACACATATAGTATTTGAATGTCAATTATATAAGAAAGAGAGAAAACCGTAGCTTGGATTGCACATTAGATAAGCAATCTCTTGGGATCCTTACATTAAAATAATAGATTTCATGTGGGGCTAGAATTCACACATTGCATATATAACACAGCCCTTTATTTGAAGAAAACTGTTCCATTGAGATCTGCATGTGTGGGTTTCATTGGGATAAATTAGAGGGATAACACAAATATGATTTGCATTCTTTATTCATTCACACAATAAGAGGATTGGAAGGGACCTTGGAGATCTTCTAGTCCAACTTCCTGCTCAGGCAGGAAACCCTATACCATTTCAGACAAAGGGTTGTCCAACATCTTAAAAACCTTCAGTGTTGGAACCTTCATAACTTCTGGAGGAAAGTTGTTCCACTGATTAATTGTTCTAACTGTCAGGAAATTTCTCCTTAGTTCTATGTCGCTTCTTTTCTTGATTAGTTTCCATCCTCTGCTTCTTGTCCTGCCTTCAGGTGCCTTTTGGAGAATAGGTTGACCCCTCTCCTTTATTACACCCCCTTAGATATTGGAATACTGCTATTACCAGTATGTCACATGTAAACTGTATTTAATTCCATCTTTAAAGGTAAAGGTTCCCCTCACACATATGTGCTAGTTGTTGCCAACTCGGGGGGGGGGGGGGTGTCATCTCTGTTGCAAAGCCAAAGAGCCAGCGCTGTCCGAAGCATCTCCTTATTTCATGTGGCCAGTATGACTAAACACCGAAGGCTCATGGAACGCTGTTCCCTTCCCACCAAAGGTGGTCCCTATTGCATTTTTTTAACGTGCTTTCGAACTGCTAGGTTGGCAGAAGCTGGGACAGGTAACGGGAGCTCGCTCCATTACGCGGTGCTAGGGATCCGAACCACCGAACTGCCAACCTTTCTGATTGGCAAGCTCAGCATCTTAGCCACTGAGCCACCACGTCCCTAATTCCACCTTTACATATGCTCTTATTAATATTCTGTGTTTTATATTCTGTATTCGATATGGCCTATTGGCTAATCAACGATAGAGCTACTTCACTTTCATTTCACTTGGCAACACATGACGTCCAGTCCACAGTGCGTTGCAGAACACTTACTCACAGCCCCAAAGTCCTATCTCAAAATGCCATCAAGTCTTCCTGGCAACATCAGGCATCTGGTATGAATCACACATGAATATCTGCAAGGGTAGGGGAAGCAAATGACAAAACATGAATGACTCCATCATGCTAACAATGTGACTCATGTATGTATGTGTATCACACATGGGGCTGTAACTATACAAGGGTGGCATTTGAAGATGCTAGTCTGCGTTTCATTGTGGTTTGCTGTCAATCCTTCTGCAGTCTACAGTGATTATTGTCCTAACAAATCATCTTCTAAAACAAAACCAATAAGCACCCTTACCCTAACAGTCCAATAGCATATAAAGTATGGAAGATTTAACCAACTCCCTTAGAATGAACATACTTGTATTTGCAAAGCTCCAGAGATAGAGGACATAATGCATACCTTATTTGAATGTCAATTATATACGAAAGAGATCATTAACGTGAACGCCCCATTAGATGAGCAACCTATTGAGATCCTTGCATTAAAGTACAGAAGTGGCCAAAATTGTGGAAACCTTTTGGGAAAAGTGTACAGTAGTTTTGAGGTTTGATGGCTAATTACACCACTTTTTTAAGTAGTACCATAATATATATATATATATCAATGGAAAGATAATTTAATCAAGAACGTAATGCAATAACTTTTATGAAGGATTTGCTATGAGAATAGCAGTTATGAAGAAGAAAAGTGAAACATGTAGAGAAAACAAGATATACAAAAATCATCACGTCAGTTAATACTTAGTTGAGTAACCTTTAGCATGAATGATGGCCTTACAACGTTTTCCCATGGAGTGAACCAAATCGTTTAGTTCTGCAGCTGTTACAATGTGAAACCAAGATTGAACGATTGCGTCTATTAACTGGGTTTTATTACTGGCTATATTTGGCTATATCTTTCCATAGAATACAGATAATTGAACAAACTTTGTGGCATTACATTCTTGCTTAAATTATCTTTCCATTGATATATAACTTTATGGTACTACTCCAAAAGAAAGTGGTGTTGTTAGTCATCAAACCTCAAAAAGACACTTTATCATATTCCCTTCTATTTGGAATCTTCAGATCCATCTTTGTTGGAAATGAAGACCTGTTCTTTGAGATTTTCTCCTGGCTGGTGCTAATCTGATGAAAAATAACAGTAGAATTCAGACCATCATCTGTTTGTTTGTTTGTTTGTGTGTGTGTGTGTGTGTGTTGTTTTTTAATTGTTCAAATATGGAAGGCACCCTTGAGATCCCTGTGGGGAGAGGGAGCGGTTAATAAATTCAGCTTTATTATTTATTATTATTATTATCAAGGCCAATCTCTGCTCAGGATGATGTTAATTTGAGCATCAAATAAATCTCGTGGCACCAAGAAGCCCAACAAGACTTCAAGACTAACAATCTTTTTAGAGTTTAGAGTTTAGAGTTTATTGGTGTTTTATACCGCCCTACTCCCGAAGGACTCAGGGCGGTGTACAGCCAGAAAGTTAAAAGAAGGCTTTTAAAAGACATAATTAAACTATTGGCTGAAACTTGGAAAAACCCCAAACTAACCCTGATTAAAATAATAAAAATTTAAATTGAAAAATCATGTTTTATGCCAGCTCGGCTTGTAGGAAGAAAAAGGTCTTGAGACCACGGCGGAAGGTGCGTAAGTCAGGGATAGTTCTTAATTCCGGGGGCAATTCGTTCCAGAGGGCAGGTTCTCCCACGGAGAAAGCTCTCCCCCTGGGTGTCACCAGTCGACATTGTCTAGCCGATGGCACCATGAGGAGACCCTCTCTATGGGAGCGTACTGGCCGGTGGGAGGCTCTTGGTGGCAGAAGGCGATCTCGTAAGTACCCAGGTCCTAAGCCATGGAGCGCTTTAAAGATAGTAACCAACACCTTGAATCGCACCCGGAAAACCACCGGAAGCCAGTGCAGCTCGTGCAGGAGGGGTGTTACATGGGAGCGGTCGCATTCTGCACCAGTTGAAGCCTCCGGGTGCTCTTCAAGGGGAGCCCCATATGCACAGCCTTACGCACAGTCACTCAAGCACTCGTCACCTCTCGACTCGACTACTGTAATGCTCTCTACATGGGGCTTCCCTTGAGGTGCACCCGAAAGCTGCAGCTAGTCCAGAACGCAGCCGCGCGGGTGATTACGGGAGCACCTAGACACTCCCATATAACACATATCCTGCGCGAGCTGCACTGGCTCCCTGTGGTCTTTCGGGTGCGCTTCAAGGTTTTAACGACCATCTTTAAAGCGCTCCATGGCTCGGGGCCTAGTTATATGCGAGACCGCCTCCTGCCCCATACATCCCTCAGACCGATACGCTCCCACAGAGAGGGCCTTCTCAGGGTGCCGTCAGCTGGACAATGCTGACTGGCAACACCCAGGGGAAGAGCCTTCTCTGTGGCGGGACCAGCCCTTTGGAACGACTTACCCCCTGAACTCCGCACCATCCCTGACCTCCGCCTCTTCCGCAAGTGTCTGAAGACACACCTATTCCATCTAGCCAGCCTAGCGTAACCCCCATTACTGACTCCTAGATAGTTTTAAATTTGGGTTTTTAAATTCGGTTTTTAGCGCAGGATCTATTAGAATAAGTTTTTTAAAATTTTATATGTTTTATATGTGTTTTAACATCCCTGTGCGCCGCCCTGGGTCCGTTTGGAGAAGGGCGGGGTATAAATTTAATAAAATAAATAAAATAAATGTAGAGACGTCATATACAGATAAGGAGATGCATGGAGCTGATCTGGAGGGGACACGTGGTGGGTGATTTGCTGCCAATTCGGTCCGGATTGGGCGAACCGGTAGTGGCAGTGGCAGGAGGCTCCACCCACCCGCCCAGACATTTCTGCACATGCGCAGAAGCATTGCACAATCCCGTGAGCATGCGCACAAGCAAACCAGTAGTAAAACAAATAGCAACCCACCACTAGGACACGCCCACATTTTTGGATTATTGGAAGAGAAGATACAGAGAAAGGAAGACATCAGATGGGTTGCAGAAATCTGGATGACCAGCAGACGGCAGGAAATGCTTCATTTTCTGTGTCTCTTTGCTGCCATCTAGTAGCAGTTCGTGTTTTTGCAGCCTGATCTGGCAGCCATGGTAAAAGGCGAGGCGAGGCGGAAAAGAAAAGAGGAGGGTGCAAAGATTGATAATGATTTATAGCGTGACTGTTTATAAAGTAGTTCCTAGGTGTGGCACAGAACTTCATTGTGAGTTGATCAACAACAATATAATCTCTTATCAGCAACCGATGAAGCTTATCTGCAAATTGTTCTTTCCCCTTCGGTCGCCTAACAGGGCTAACTCTCTGGAAGGAAATTTGATAAAAATAGCTGCACGGGAGGAAGGGAGTTTAATCCTTTCTCGGATGACATGTCTCCAATTCCACCCTTGCCCCCGCAGCTATTATCCCTACCGTGGAAACAATTTGGCAGAGTTCTTATAATACACTTAATCCTAAACTCAGGTTAACAAAAGACAATTGCCGGGCTCACCTACCTAGCATGGGAAATCCAAACGGCAAAAGCATCTTGTGGCTTAACTTTTGATGGTCCATTTTACAAATGATGCCAAGGCAAATGGTTGGTTTCCTACAATGCCCCGAATGAGGTATTTAACTTGATTTTAACCTTATTTAGCTAAACTCCTTAATATAGGAACACGAGAAAGATGGAGAGGAGTCATAGGCAAGAGCTGTTTACTTTATTTTATTTTTAACTAGCTGATGACCCAGCGTTGCCCGGGTATTTATAGACGTCAAAGCATTTGTCAGACAGGGAGCCATTCAGAGGGGCCTTCTGTCCTCCTGCTCCCATGCCCATCATCCCTGCCCTCTCCCTTCCCACTCCCATGCCCATCATCCCTGCCCCCTCCCATGCGCTCCTCTTTGCTGCCCTGTTTACGACCCTGGCACATTGCTCCAAATACATCAGGAGCTTCCTCATTGGTCCACTGGAGGGTGAACATTACGACTAGATTTCCAGAAGAAGCTGCGAAGGAACTGACATCACAAACAATTATCGCTCAAGGTGCCGCACTCCCTCTGTTTAACACCCCAGACTCTCCCTTCTCCCTTCCATGACATCATAAACAATTGTCGCTATAGAACATCGCACTCACTCTCCTTAACGGGCCAGGCATTCCAGAGTTATGCTGGAACACACAGACGCAAACATTCCCCCCCCCCCCCCCAGTATTTGTTTCTAGAGGGTAAGTCATCTGTGTATCAAGTTTGGTTGAAATTGCTTGAGGCGGTCCAGAGTTATGCTGGAACACACACACACACAGACACACAGTCACAGTCAATCCTACTTTTTCAGGGGGAAATAAAACCACACGTACCAACACAAGCACACCAAAACTCTTGAGGTTGAAAACTGATATTTTGCCACTAAGTTTCATCTATGCCATCTTCAACTGCTTTGACTGTGTCAAAAATAGGATGAGGGAATATCTGGAGCCCATAGATGCGGCTTGTCCAACATTGGTTCCATCATTGTTCTAACAACTGAAATTGGGGGGAAAGGCACATTGCCCTTAGAGCTGTTTTTAAGGTAAGAAATCGACATTTCAAATGTGCCTCTTTCACCCTCATATTCCAGCATCAGAATCAGTAGAGATGTTGGTTAGTTATCAGGAAAAAAAAGGTCCTAATATTAAAAACAGTTCATTGGAGTAACACAGAATCATGGAAAGGATGGATTCTGATTGCTGGATATGTTTAAAAGGCCCTGGATTGTCTTCTGTTAGGAATACAGGGGGGGGGGTTGATGAGCTGTGGGGGCACAGTAGTTAGAATTCAGTATTGCAGACAAACTTTGCTCACAGCCCGCACTTCGATTCTGATGAAACTCAGGGTTGTTAATTGAACCTTCCATCCTTCTGAGGCTGGTAAAATGAGGACCCAGATTGCTGGAGGGGAAAAAGGCTGACTCTGTAAACCGCTTAGAGAGGGCTGCAAAGCACTAGGAAACGTGTTCTGACCCCACCGATGGATACAAGATTGGCTGCTTGCCACTATCTCCCTTGGCTGCTTGCCACTATCTCCCTTGGCTGCTTGCCACTATCTCCTTTACTGCAAGTCTTAATTTCACGTAACAAAGACAAAGATTGTTCAGATGCGACTAACCAGAATCTACAAGAGGTTGTCATCAACTCGACTCGACTACTGTAATGCTCTCTACATGGGGCTTCCCTTGAGGTGCACCCGAAAGCTGCAGCTAGTCCAGAACGCAGCCGCGCGGGTGATTACGGGAGCGCCTAGATACTCCCACATAACACCTATCCTGCGTGAGCTGCACTGGCTCCCTGTGGTCTTTCGGGTGCGCTTCAAGGTCTTGACGACCATCTTTAAAGCGCTCCATGGCTCGGGGCCTAGTTATATGCGAGACCGCCTCCTGCCCCATACATCCCTCAGACCGATACGCTCCCACAGAGAGGGCCTCCTCAGGGTGCCGTCGGCTGGACAATGCCGACTGGCGACACCCAGGGGAAGAGCCTTCTCTGTGGCTGGGCCAGCCCTCTGGAACGACCTACCCCCTGAACTCCGCACCATCTCTGACCTCCGCCTCTTCCGCAAGTGTCTGAAGACACATTTATTCCATCTAGACAGCCTAGCGTAACCCCCTGTATTGACCATTAGACAGTTTTAAATTTGGGATTTTAATTCGGTTTTTAGCACAGGTTTTACTAGAATAAGTTTTTTAAATTTTATATGTTTTGTATGTATTTTAACATTCCTGTGCGCCGCACTGGGTCCGTTTGGAGAAGGGCAGGATATAAATTTAATAAAATAAAAAAAAATAAAAAAAATAAATCAATGTCGTTCCCTGCAAATGATTCCTCCTCACAGACTTCCTTATAAACTCTCTTGGGAGGGGCCATTCATTAACCAGCTGAGTCCAATTCAGGGCCTCCGAGCTCGCTTCTGGTGTAGCTGTTGCCTTCTCTTCTCAGCCCAGCGCAATCTAGCATCAGGCACAAACTGGCCCTGATCCTCCCTCACTACTCCAAGACCCAGGCGCCTCCTGGTGGCCAACTAGGCTCTCTGCTTCCTCAACGTCTCCCTCCTCCTCCAGAGCAGACTCATAGGACTCCTCACTAGAAGAGTCCATCAGCAGCTCATTTGGAGCCGGCTGGGCCGCAACAGAAACGGTATATAAGTCTAAGTAAATCATTATTGCTATGATCTCAAAAAAGCGTCTTAAAAAACACTTGCTCCTGGGGAGGAAAGCTATGGCAAATCTAGACAGCAGACTAAAAAGCACAGACATCAGCCTGCCAACAAAAGTGTGTCTAGTCAAGACTGTGGTTTTCCCAGTTGCAATGAATGGCTGTGAAAGTTGGACCATAAGGAAGGCTGAGCACCAAAGAATGGAGGCCTTTGAACTCTGGTGCTGGAGAAGACTCCTGCAAATCCCTTGGACTGCAAGGCGATCCAACCGGTCAGTCCTAGAGGCGATCAACCCTGACTGCTCTTTAGAAGGCCAGATCCTGAAAACGAAGCTCAAATACTTTAGCCACCTAATGAGAAGGAAGGACTCGCTGGAGAAGAGCCTCATGCGGGGAAAGACTGAGGGCAAAAGAAGAAGGGGATGGCAGAGAATGAGGTGGCTGGATGGAGTCCCCGAAGCAGCAGGCGTGAGCTTAAATGGACTCCAGAGGATGGTAGAGGACCAGAAGGCCTGGAGGAATGTTGTCCATGGGGTTGCAATGAGTCGGACTCAACTTCGCAGCTAACAACAACAACAACATGATCTCAAATTTCCCCTATAATCCTTAGATGCTATGATTTTATGCTGATCCCAATCCATTACTTTATCTCTTTCATTTATTCATTCTTTGATTTTGCAATCTTTCCTTTGTTTCCAACAGTACTTTTGGTTCACACAGGAAGCTTAACCAAATCAGTTAAAGATACAATGGTCACATCTGTATAAAATGCTAAGATGGAGGTGGGGCAACTTATCATGTTGTATGAACCCAAGCCGATTACTTTCCCTTCAGCATACTGTGAAACCTGCCAAATAGTTAATTCAATCACCAGATTAACTATTGCAAAGGGATTTGTCACCTACTCCAGATGTGGGTAGCCCTCATCAGAATTTCTGGTCCTAAGCATAGCGGTTGTTAAATAAGTCAAACCTAATTATTATCCTTTGGTTGTTAAGCGAATCATTACAGTTGTTAGGTGAATCATGCAGTCATTTACCAAATCCAGCTTCTCCTATTGACTCTTTGTTGGAAGCCAGTTGGGAAGGCTGCAAATGGTGAAGACATGTTTGCAGGATGCTGTAACCATCCAAGCACCCAAATTTTGATCCCCTGACTATGGGGATGCTGCAACAGTTATAAACATGAGGACCAGTCAAGAGTCACTTTTTTCAGGGCTGCAACTTCAAACAAATGATTGTAAAATGAGGACTTCCCCTGTCTTCCACACTGATACTCATAACTGATTTTAATTCAACGTTGGATTTGCTAAAGCTTTCTATATCTCATGTAAGATTGAGGAAGTGTTTCTGCAGCCCAAGGAAATGGAACTATTGTTGTTGCCCTTTTATTGTGTAATTTTCAATAAGTGGAGTGATGTCATGCAAGTGGGCAGTTTAAACCATTCTTTTTTTTTCTTTCTGTTTTTTTATTTTTCCCTTCTACAACATCTTACAGTCATTATATCAACATTTTTGTGTCATCATACCTGTACATGTATATATTATTTCGCTTCTATGTTTACACACTTATACACACACACACACACACACACACACACACACACACATATAACTATGTGTTAGGATTTTAAGGGCTGGTTAATAAATAAGAGACCAGGATGGATCCATTTTGGGCTTATTAGCCTTCTTCAGCTGGCCATACTCCTTCTACTGGGGTTTGAACCGTTCAAACCCCAGTAGAAGGAGTATGGCCAGCTGAAGAAGGCTAATAAGCCCAAAATGGATCCATTCTGGTCTCTTATTTATTAACCAGCCCTTAAAATCCTAACACATATCTAAAAAATTCAACAGTAATCTCATGGCTCTCTGCCAAAGATGGTCTCTGGGATGAGCCGAATAGGCAGAGAAGGATGACAGTTTGTCTCCTCCCTTAAAGGGGCCTCAACAGGAGTTGTAAAAACATTGTCTCATATATAACTATATATATAGTTTTTGGCTTAATTAATTTAATTCTTGTTTTGCAGCCATTTGTACCAAATGTTCCAAATTTCATAAACCATTCTTAGCAGAACTTTACGAGAAATCCTGCATAGGCTTTCTCCAGCCTGATAATTCCATGAATTAGAGAAATAAAGCTTTTAGAATGTCTATGGGTGTCCAGATTGCCCTCTTAGATGGTTTTTAATAACCTTCCCCCTTTTCATTACCTGTATATTATGAAATCAAGAAGACTCAGATGCCTTTGTACAAAACCCCAGCCAGATACTCCACCTTTCACCCTTCCTCTTTCCTCTTTCAGTTCCTGGGGGTTTCAAAGATACATCCATGGGTTTTCCAATAACAACTTCTTGTGTTTTACAACTTTCTACTCTGGTCAAAATGTGATTTGCTGGTAATGATCCGGCTGCACATTGGGGTAAAGTTAAAGGTTCCCCTCCCACATATGTGTCTAGAGGGCAGTGCTCATCTCCGTTTCTAAGCCGAAGAGCCAGTGCTGTCCGAAGACGTCTCCGTGGTCATGTGGCCGGCATGACTAAATGCCAAAGACGCATGGAACGCTGTTCCCTCCCACCAAAAGTGGCCCCTGTTTTTCTACTTGCATTTTTATGTGCTTTCAAACTGCTAGGTTGGCAGAAGCTGGGACAAGTCATGGGAGCAACTTTAAGACACATGGATTTCAACTCCCAGAATTGCCCAGCCAACCATGCTGGCTGGGGAATTCTGGAAATTGGAGTTAACGCATCTTAAAGTTGCCCTGGTTGAGAAAGCCTGTCTAACTGTAATATTTTGCTTTCCTTTTCTACATGTTCTTAGCCTTTTGTTTCTTCATGGACACACTACTCTCTAGCTTCCTTCCAACTTTTCCAACCATCTGGGTACAGTATATGTATACTTGTGTAGGTGTGTGTGTGTGTGGATTAACAGATTATTCAGATTTAAGTAAAGACGTGTAGTGATGCAGCTCTAGGCTATGTTCAGGTTGTGAATCTTGGTTTAGTGCCTAGATTTCAATTCTCATCCATGCCTTTTTGCAAAAGGATGGTGTCTGGGTAACAAGCCCCCCTCCTATCTTCTCAGGAGTCCCATATTTATCAGCAAGACTAAGTTCTTTTTTCCCTTGAAGCTATATCAATCCGTTCTCCAGTTGATTCACTTACTGTACTTCCTCCTTCTAACTTCATTCTCCTTCTGGGTTCTCAACAACCAATAAGCTGGGTCAAACCTTCATGTTCTCTGTTTGACACATAATAGGTGGAAATGAATTCAAGATAAGCGTCTAAAACACAGAGACGTTGTATTGTTTTTTTGTTTTGTCTTGTTTTGTTTCTATTGCTAAAGTACTTAAAATATTCCAGCACAGCGTATTCCCTGGAGTTCTCTTGGTGTGTGATGCTTTTAAAAATAGCCCGATCAAAGCAGTTAAAATATGAGGGGAGGGATGTCTTCTCATCTTTGCTGAATTTATATAACAAAAAAAAAAGATCTTTCTCTTTTCCTATTTCTATATTCCTTTGCAATTCAAATAAGCAAAAATACTATAACTATGATGAAAGTCAACCCGCATCTGAAAGTCATGTTGGATTGGTTCAGACGGTTGTCACTCAAACAGTTGGAGAAATAATTTAAATATTGCAAGGAGGCAGTCTTGATCAATGAGTGCAACATTCCTGGGTGCTTGGGTAGGCAAACCTAGTTTGTAAGAACTCATCCACTTCTGGTCGCCACGATGTAAAAAAGATGTGGAGACTCTAGAAAGAGTGCAGAGAAGAGCAACAAAGAGGATTAGGGGACTGGAGGCTGAAACATACGAAGAACGGTTGCAGGAACTGGGTATGTCTAGTTTAATGAAAAGAAGAACTACAGGTGACATGATAGCAGTCTTCCAATATCTCAGGGGTTGCCACAAAGAAGAGGGAGTCAAGCTATTCTCCAAAGCATCTGAGGGTAGGACAAGAAGCAACGGGTGGAAACTAATCAAGGAGAGAAGCAACTTAGAACGAGGAGAAATTTCCTGACAGTGAGAATAACCTTCGGGGAGAGGGGGCGGTTTATAAATATAATAAATTATTATTATTATAATTAATCAGTGAAACAACTTGCCTCCAGAAGTTCTGAATGCTCCAACACTGGAGTTTTTTAAAGAAGATGTTGGATAGCCATGTGTCTGCAATGGTATAGGGTTTCCTGCCTAAGCAAGGGGTTGGACAAGAAGACCTCCAAGGTCCCTTCCAACACTGTTATTCTATTCTATTCATGTTTCCTGGTTTAACTTTTTATTAAAAAGGCAGGACAGAAATCAGTACCCTAAGTAGTAAAAACAGTGACCATCATTAATGCTCCATCTTGGGCCAGAGTAGAACCTACACAACATGTCAGAGAAAGCAATATTGTATCAAAAGTGTTATTGGTCCAACCTATCAGATGGCCATTTTGTGTGGCTCCATATCAGGGATTGTTGACTTGAGGTCCTCCAGCCAAACTTTGAATTGCTTTCAATTTCAGAAGCCTTCTGGAAGCCAGTTATTCAGCCCTGTGGCAAGGCAGGAGGACAATGAGTTGTTTGAAAGACAGAGAGAGAAAGAGTTATGTGCACATTTCAGGATGATCCCACCCAATGTTTAATTACGCTTCAGTCCCTGTTGACAAGCATCCATTTGTGCCTTCCATCTATCACCCATAGAACATAGAATCATAGGACTGGAAAGGACCTCGGAGTCTTCTACTTCAACCTACTACTCAAGGTAGAAGGTTTATACCATCCTGATCAAATAGTTGTCCATTCTTTAAAACCTTCAGGGCAGTGGTGGATTCCTACCACTTTGGACTGGTTCAGCCAAACTGGTAGTGGTTTGGCGGCCTGGGTCCCTGGAACTGACAGTGACCCAGGCCTGCCATATCCCCAAACTGGTTCCCCAGGCATGCCATAAGTGCCACCATCTTGTTTTTCAGTTCTGCGCATGCACAGAACCATTTTAATTGCATTGCGCATGCACGCACAGTGTGCATTAAGCTCGTATGTGCAGCGTGTACATGAGCAAACCAATAGGAGTGCCTGCCAGAACCTACCCCTGCTCCAGGGACAACCACAATTCCATGAGACAAGCTATGCTACTGATTGTTCTCACTGTCAGATAATTCTCCTTACTTCTAAGGTGGACTGCTCTTTAATGGTCTCCCTTCTGTTCCTTCTTGTCCTGCCCTCAGGTACTTTGGAGAATAGGTTGACCCCCCTCCAATATGGGTCACCTCATATATTGAAAGGCTGCTATCATGTCCCCCACTAGTACTTTCCTTCAATGGGTTAGACATATCTAGTTCCCTTAACTGGTCATCAGATAGCCGCCAGGGCCTTTATTATCATTGTCTTGTCCGATAAAGGGATCAGACCTGCCCCCGTCTGATCTCTTAGGAAAGAAAGACACTCCCCCAACTCCACTTGGTTGAAGGTTCTTTTACTAAAAGATGTTGGGTGTAGTAGAGTCAGGTTACAACTTGATGTCCGGTGCTCAAAAGATATAGAAGCTTTCCCCATATCCCAGCCCTCCTCCCCATGATCAGCCTGTCTTCAGTCAATAAGAGTTTGTCTAGGTGTTTTGAGAATGCTGAGGTGTTTAGGGTAATCCACACTCTTTCTCAGGGTGCATGGCCTTGAATGCTGGCAAAAAAAAACCTGGTTCTGAGCTTCCCCGCTCTTTGTCAAGCTGTCATTTCCCCTCCTCCCAATTTCCCATCACGTACACAGGCAGGTTGACTGCCCATTTGCTCACCCCCATGTCCCTCTCCCCCTTCTAACCTTTGATGGCAGGATGCCAGCGAGGCACCGAGCTGAAGATGGCACACCTGACCTCTGCTCTTGCCTGCACTCTTTCCAGGATCTCAACATCTTCTCTGTGTCACGGGGACCAGAACTGTACGCAGTATTCCACACATGGCTTCACCACCTCGCAAATGCCATACGTACCCACCAGAATGCAAAGGGCTGGAGAGGGCTGGAAATTTTGGTGCCCACTCACTAGAAAGAATTCCAGACAACAAACAGGGTAATGCCCTCTACATGGGGCTCCCTTTGAGGTGCACCCGGAGACTCCAGCTAGTGCAGAATACGGCCGTGCGGGGGATCCTGGGAGTGTCTCGTTACTCCCATGTAACACCTCTCCTGTGCGAGCTGCACTGGCTGCCTGTGGTCTTCTGGGTGCGCTTCAAGGTGCTAGTTACCATCTTCAAAGTGCTCCATGGCACGGGTCCTGGTTACTTGAGAGACCGCCTCCTGCTCCCACAGAGTGGGCCTGTCTGCTCCCACAGAGTGGGCCTTCTCAGGGTGCCGTCAGCCGGTCAATGCCGGCTGGCGGCTCCCAGGGTAAGAGCCTTCTCTGTGACAGGTCCGGCACTCTGGAACGACCTGCCCCCCGATATCCATACCATCACGGACCTACGACTCTTCCGTCGGATGTTAAAAGCACATTTCTTTCACGTAGCCGGCCTGACATAGACTAAGGGAATAATTTTAAACTTTGATATTTATTGGTTTTAAATTTATTTATCCAAATTTTAGCACAGATTTAATAATTTAATTGTTTTTTATATTTTGTATGTATTGCTGAGTTTTTATCTTTCTGTGCACCGCCCTGAGTCCCTTTTAGGTGAAATAGGGTGGTATATAAATCGAATAAACATAACATAAACATAACAGGGTGTAAGAAGTTACCTGTGGCCCGTAAGTTTCCTACCTGATTTGTCTAGATAGCTCTCTGGAGGAACTGAGCCTCCCCCCCCCCCAAAAAAGGAGATTCCCTCCCTCGCAGAAAAAAATTTATTTTTTTCCTCCCAAAGCAGTGGTGGGTTGCAGGCGGTACACCCCGGTATGGGTGTCCCGGAGCCTGCCCAGAGCATTGGATACCGTTCTGGTACGGTGCTCTGTAGGGCCCGCCCACCCGCCCTCGCTTCTTACCACCCTTTTATGTCTTCAGGGCTTCCACGCACACGCCCAGAGCATACAGCGCCCGTGTGACTCTCTGCTGAGCAGCTGGAGCATCACAGAGGCTCGCGGAAGCACCAAAATGCATGCGCGCACTGTCCGTGTGGATGCCGCCGGGCTTGTTCCAACCATACCGGTTGAGTTTGAGTTTATTGGTTTTTTTATACCGCCCTACTCCCGAAGGACTCAGGGCGGTGTACAGCCAGAATAAAAACAAATATACAAAAGTTAAAAAGGTATTTAAAAGACATATTAAACTTTGGCCTAAAAGTGGAAAGAAAAAAACCCAAACTAACCCTGATTAAAATTAATAAAAATGTGAATTTTAAAATCATGTTTTATGCCAGCCTGGCTTGTTGGAAGAAAAAGGTTTTCAGAGCACGGCGGAAGGTGCGTAAGTCAGGGATAGTTCTTAATTCCGGGGGCAATTCGTTCCAGAGGACAGGGGCTCCCACGGAGAAGGCTCTCCCCCTGGGTGTCGCCAGTCGACATTGTTTAGCTGACAGCACCATGAGGAGACCCTCTCTATGGGAGCGTACGGGCCGGTGGGAGGCTCTCGGTGGCAGAAGACAATCTCGTAGGTACCCCGGTCCTAAGCCATGGAGCGCTTTAAAGAGGGTTGGAACGGAATCCGGAACCCACCCGTCTCCCAAAGAGATGGGAGTGGAAAGCAATGCCAAGTTGGAATCCCAAAGGTTTATAATTCAGTTTTAGATCTTTCTAATTAAAAAAAGGGGAAAAAAAGAAAAGACACGGGTGTTGCAAAAGCCAAGTGCAACAAAACCTCTGTTTTCCACCCCTGGCTCTTATCAGTCACGCCACTGTATTTACAGAAGATGTCCCAGACACCCCTTCCCCCCACCCCCCACTTTCTGAGGGCAAACAGAGAGCTTGGGCCAAGTTCCTTATTTTTCACATGTGAAGCCAGGGCCCCCAGCCTGCCTTTTGAGCCCCTTCGCTCACCTATGGAAACATCACGCTGCAGAAACGAACGGGCCTGTGTTATTCTTGGAGAGCAAAGAGAGACTGCTGGAGCACCGAAGTGAGGCCTTTCCCAGCGAGGTCGAACCCTGTCATAACATTCGAACAATGGAGAGGAGAGAGATGGCTGCCGTGCGACCAATTTGGCAGGAGGGGAACTGCCCCGAGCAGGAGTTGCTGTAAGCAAAAATACGGTCCCCTTAATCTTGTTTTCCACCTTGTTGGAACCAGTTTGGTTCATAAAGGAAAAGAGAAAAGAAAGCCACCGATAGGTTCCCCTCCTCAATCCCCGATTCTGCCAATGAAAATATTCCCTCCAAGACAGAGAAAAAAACAGAGCGACGCTCATATATGTATCAACTGTCCCCATCAGTTTGGCCGAAAAAACCTCGGAGGTGTCTGTCGAGTCACCTTTTCACCGGGAATTTCCTCTGCCTTCATTATGCCCTGCAATCATTCACGACCTTAAAGGCGTCCCTCTGGTCGGACGGTGCATTTCCCAGGTTGGCTGATGTTGCACAGTCAGGGGGTCATGCTTTATACCACGATCACCTTTGCGACTTCGAGACTAGATCCTAATGGGTTTGGAGAAGGTCCAACTTTGTCCTTCTTGATCATAAGCACAAGGCGAGGCAGCATCTGGGAATCGTCTGGAATGAGCTGGCCAAATAATCATACGTATATATTTTTCCTTTCTTTTTCCTCGTCTTGGGTAGACTTTTCAACAGCTGGATGTTATTGGCAAATAACATTTCCTCTCCTCACTTCTCAACCTCCTTGCTGCTTAATTTCGGGGCAAGGACATTGATTGGCTTCATCCTGCCCTGCTGCTCATTTCCATTAATTTTACAGTAACTCAATTAGAATCAGGAGCTCGGCAATCAGAGAGGAAATGCCAAATAACTCCATCATAGCGGAGCACCGTAACTTACCTCCTGTTTATTTTTTATTTTTTTTAAATGAAGGAATGAAAAGCAAACTTGCTTGACAGGCATCTGTTTGTGGAACAGCATTTATTTCCCCAAAAGAGCTTGGATCCAATAGCAATAGCACTTAGACTTATATACCATGGTGGCTCAGTGGCTAGAAACCGGTACTGCAGCAGGCTACTTCTGCTGACTGCCAGCTGCCTGCAATTTGGCAGTTCATATCTCACCAGGTTCCAGGTTGACTCAGCCTTCCATCCAGTGGTGGGTTTCTGCAGGCTCGCACCTACTCGCGAGAGCCGGTTGGTGAAATTTATATTGAAAAAGTTTTATTGAGTTTACATTTTTTGTGGGGTAGGGTAAGGGATACATAGAAATTTTGAGAGTGGTCACGTCAAAGTTGTCGCCTCCTCCGGTACCTCAAGTTACATTATTAAAAAGAAAGAAAAGAAACATTTCACATAACACTACAAGCTGGGAGCAAGTACATATTCCTAAATTTTTCAGTTATATACTGTCAGTCAATTACAAAAATCCAGATTACAAATATCATACAATATTACTCAAAAAAAAAACCAGGACAAAGTTATTTTTTAGATCTAAGTCTCTTGGCAATTGTATCTTCCACCTTCTCCCCCGGGCCCCCAGCCATGGCTCCCCCTGCCCCCCCTGGATCTTCTCCCAGGACAGAGGAATGTTTTTTAAGAAAGGCTTCCGCCTCAACAACTGTTTTAATCTTCACTCTACCTCCTTCCCAGAACACCAGCATCCCTTCGGGTATCACCCACTTGAACCAGATCCCATGATCAAACAATGTTTTAGACAAGAAGGAAAATTTCCTTCTGGCTTCTCTAATCTTTCTTGGAATCTGCTTCAAGATGGTAACCTCCTTTTGTTGGTAAATCATAGGACTCCCTCTTTGCGCCTTCAAGATTTCCTCTCTGGTTGACCTTCTAACAAATTTTACATGTATCTCTCTGAGTACTTCATTCATCCTGGCATATGCAGAATTTATTCTGTAGACTAGGTCAATGTCCCCTCTGATCTCATCTTTTGGTTTATGTAAAAAGTCTGCAATAATTGTACTCATAAGATCAGGGAGACATTCACCATCCATCTCAGAAACATTCTGAAATCTCAAAAAGTATGTCATCCTTTCCATATCTATCCTAGTCACATGCCCATTTATTTCCACAACCTCATTAGAAACATTTTTAATCTCTCCCTTAGCCCCCTCCAGCCCCCCTTTCAATTCTTCATTCTTCTGTGTATTCTCAAGCACTTGTTTTCGAGTGTCCAGTAATTCCTTTTAAAAATTGACATTTTCTGCCCTCTGGGCCTTAATTTCTAATACCAAATTTTGTATAACAGATTCAAGGGCAGTCATTCTTTGTTCAAGGCTTGCCAGCGTTGCTTCTTGTGCCATGTTTAGCTATTAAAATCCGTGCCAGTAAAATGGCGTTTTTAGGGTGGGGCTGGTGAGGCAGATCAGGAGTCCAAAGTTCTCAAAGTTGTAGAGCTGCAGAATTCAGAAACCAGTAGAGAAACACTTTTCCAACTCCATAGGTATAATAACGAAGGTAATCCAGAAAGGAAAACACAAATCCAAAAGAGAAAAATTCTTCATCAATAATTAGAGGAAGTCCAAATCACAAAGAGACACTGGTAATTTTCCATAGGTCATAGTCAGTCGGGGACAAAGAGAAGCCATTTTCCACCCAAACTTAGAGCCCGAGGGAGAAAGCGGTTAAAAAGCAAAAAAGAAACTGTTTCAGCCAGACCTAGAGACATAATTGCAAACAAGCCGCAAAATACTTTCCCTTGTTAGAGACCATCCGGATTAAAAGTTTCCGATTCCTCGCAACAAGGCATTTCCAAGTGCCGCTTTTAGTCCAAGGGGGGGTTTTTGGGAACAAACACCCCCCTCCTGTCCCTTTCAGCCCGGCTGACAGTACAAAAAAAAAAGTTTTAATAGCTCACTCTCCGCTCGCAGCTGAGGTCCCGAAAAGCCTCCCGACTCTTCCGATCGTCTCTCTGCATAGAATTAAATGGTGCCGCCAACCTTTGGCGAAGGAAAAGCCCCCCGCAGCATGTCCTCTTCCGCCTAAGCCGAGGATCGGGGTCGCTTTCCCCACTGCCGTGGGGGGGGGGGCTTCCCCGTCGAGCCGGCTTTACGGGAGAAACCCCAAACAAGGGGCTTCTCGCCCCCGTGGGGGGGCAGGAAAAGAAACAAAGCGGCGAGCGAACCCTAAGTTCGCCCGTCGCTGCCGGAGCCGGAACCGGAAGTCACCGGTTGGTGAAATTTAGAGAACCAGTGAGAGGGGGTTCCACCGGCGTACCTGGAAGTAAATCTGGCCCGCCGCTGCCAGTGACCCAACGGGAAGAAAAGGAAAGGGAAGGGAAGGGAAGGAAAGGAAGGAAGGAAGGAAGCAAAGAAGAAAGAAAGAAAGAAAGAAAGAAAGAAAGAAAGAAAGAAAGAAAGAAGGAAGGAAGGAAAGAAAGAAAGAAAGAAAGAAAGAAAGAAAGAAAGAAAGAAAGAAAGAAAGAAAGAAAGAAAGAAAGAAAGAAAGAAAGAAAGAAAGAATTTATCATCACAATTGAGTCCAAAATTTTGGTTGCTAAGCAAGAGCGTTGTTAAATGAGTTTCACCACATTTTAAAAGGTGGCCACTCCCACCCTGTCACATGACTGCCAAGCCATGCCCACAAAATAGGCCACACCTACAGAGTAGGTTCTAAAAATTTTGAAACCCACCCCTGCTTCCATCCTTCCGAGGTGGGTAAAATGAGGACCCAGGTTGTTGGGGGCCAATAAACTGACTCTATAAAACTGCTTAGAGAGGGCTGGAAAGCACTGTGAAGCGGTATACAAGTGCTAAGTGCTATTGCTATACTGCTTCAGAGTCCACTCTAAGTGGTACAGAGCCAGCATATTGCCCCCCAACAATCTGGCTCCCCTTTTTACTGACCTCAGAAGGATGGAAGGCTGAGTCAACCTTGAGCCGGTAAGGATGAAACTCCTGGCAGTCAGAAGAATTAGCCTGCAATACTGCATTCCAACCACTGCGCCACCATGGCTCTTGGCAATAACTGATAATTTTAAAAGATACAAATAGACAGTGGCTGAAGCCTGGTACTTCTCTGCTAGAAAGAAAGCCAAGCATATCCATAAGGAGCATATTGGAAGCTCGGGGTTGAAATGAGGGGTCCTTGGTCTTCTCTAAGTTTGGTTATTTTTTTGCAGGTGTTTCATGAGCCAACTAGGTAACATCATCAGTGCACTTATACATAAACAAAGAGCAAACCCTACTCCCTTCTAGCACTGATGATGTTACCTAGTTTGGGTAATGAAACATCTGCAAGAAAACAAGCAAGCTCAGAGAGCACCAAGGACCACCCCAAACCAACATAAATATAAGGGGTGGAGAGTGAAAACAGCATCTGCAGCTATTAGAAATGGCTGGTAACAGCCTCACCAATTGATGTGATTGGGATCCCTGTGTGAGATATTCTGGAGGTCTCCAAAAATACTGCTCATATTTATTTTATTTATTAAACAAATGTATATACGGTAGCTGCCCAACTCACATATAGGTGACTCAGGGGAGCATGTATATATATACCATATAATAAAAAGCTCCCTCACCCTATCCCCTATGGCAGCAACAACACAATCAGATCAGCCACATAGCAATAGCAATCACGCTTAGACTTATATACCGCTTCACAGTGCTTTACAGCCCTCTCTAAGTGGTTTACAGAGTCAGCCTCTTGCCCCCAACAATCTCTACCCACCTAGGAAGGATGGAAGGCTGAGTCGACCTTGAGCCTGGTGAGATTTGAACTGCCACTTTGCAGGCAGCCAGCAGAAGTAGCCTGCAGTGCTGCATTCTAACCATTGAGCCAGCACTGCTCTGATCATGATCAGTTCAGTCTCCATTTGTGGTCCTGAGGTCCACCCCCAATGCCACGTTTTTAGGGCCTTTTGGAAAAGTAACAAGGTGGAAGCCATCCATACTCTTGGGGGTGGGGTATGATGTTCTATAGAGAAGGAGCCACCACAAAGAAGGCCCTTTTCACAGTCCCAACCAGATGTACCTTCCTAATCAACAGGTCCTGTAACATGCGCCTCTAAATCACATGAATAAATTGCATGAAAAGGTAGGCTGGGAAGGGAGGTTGGTTGGACTGAGGATGAAGGTTGTCAGAGTGTGCACAGTGTGACTACTATTTTGAGACAACCCAGGAGGGAAATACAACACACAGAGGTTTTGTCTTTCAAACAGTGGTTTATTTATACACACACATACACACACACACACCACACACGGCAAAACCAGGCAATCAAACAATCTTCAAGTATAACACAGAAGCACACACACAGAGAGAGATGCCCTCACATGCCCTCCCTTATATAGACAGCTTCTTAAAGTGGCAGTAAAGCTGCTGATTCATTCTCATGCCATCATCTCAGTTTACAACCTTACAGCATCAGCTATTAAATCATTCTTACCTTAGCAAAGGTCCTATCTACAATAACAATAGCAATAGCACTTAGACTTATATACCACTTCACAGTGCTTTTACAGCCCTCCCTAAGCAGTTTACAGAGTCAGCCTCTTGCCCCCAACAATCTGGGTCCTCATTTTACCCATCTCAGAAGGATGGGAGGCCGAGTCAACTTTAAGCCGGTGAGATTTGAATTGCCAAATTACAGGCAGCCAGCAGTCAGCAAAAGTAGCCTGCAGTAGTGCCCTCTAACCCAGGGGTCTCCAACCTTTGCAACTTTAAGTCTGAAGGACTGCAGCTCCCAGACTTCTCCAGCCAGCTTTGCTGGTGGGGTCCACACAAGTCATTTACCGTTTTAAGAGGTGCCTGTATATAGGTGGGCATTAGAGGGCATCTCTCTCTCTCTCGTCGTGTATCTTATTTCTCTCCTTGTCTCCGTAGCTGAGTGATAAGGGATTTATCTGTCGTGTGTTTGTATATATTTGTATATAAACCACTATTAATTGTCTAAAGCAGAGGTCTCCAACCTTTGCAACTTTAAGTCTGAAGGACTGCAGCTCCCAGACTTCTCCAGCCAGCTTTGCTGGTGGGGTCCACACAAGTCATTTACCGTTTTAAGAGGTGCCTGTATATAGGTGGGCATTAGAGGGCATCTCTCTCTCTCTCGTCGTGTATCTTATTTCTCTCCTTGTCTCCGTAGCTGAGTGATAAGGGATTTATCTGTCGTGTGTTTGTATATATTTGTATATAAACCACTATTAATTGTCTAAAGCAGAGGTCTCCAACCTTTGCAACTTTAAGTCTGAAGGACTTTAGCTTCCAGACTTTTCCAGCCAGCAAAGCTGGCTGGAGAATTCTGGGAGCTGAAGTCCTTCAGACTTAAAGTTGCAAAGGTTGGAGACCCCTGCTCTAACCACTGCACCACCTCGGCTCCTCAAAGATAGCCATCAGATAAGCTCCATGCACAAATGGCAGGTCTCCACATCTGAACCATCAAACCCACCCAAACTATCCTGAAACTTCTAGGTCTGGTTTCATTTAGCCATGGGAGATTATGCCTTGTCAGCAATGACACCACTAAAAATGAGAAATGGATGGGGAAATCGCTCAGGATTGTCCTTTTTTGGAATTCCTCCCCCCCCCCAAAAACAATCCACCGACTTCTTCTCCGATGGGAAAGAAAGCAGCATGAAATTTGAAATGACTGAAGGCACGGCAAGAGGAAAGTTAAGAGTGGAATGTGAATTGTTCGGTCTCCTTGTAACGAGCTCTAAATTTCATATTCTCTCTTTGTTTTCTCTTTTTGAGGATTAGCTTTGTGTATGTTTTCTTATAATTCTTTAGCCCAGTTGGGAATGCCTGTTCTTTTTTTTTTTTTTCCTGCAATTCAAAGTTTGTGACAAAGCTTACAAGGGCTTTTGTGCTGTGAAGTCAGGGATAAAGCCCTCAGCGGTGTGCTGTCCATTCTTTCTGGAGTCGTCAGGAAACACTTTCGTGATAAGGCAGAAAGAACAGGAGAAAATCGAACAAAGCATCCCACCACAAGGCTATTCAAGGGGGAAACAGCGCATGCAGGATGACAAAATCCCTGTTTATCCCCAAACTCAACAGGCGGAACTGAGAAAGCTTTGTGCCAGGAACCCAGAAATCCTCTTTGTTACACTGGAGGAAGCAAGCTTCGGGGGCTGATGGAGCCTTTCGGAAGGCTGAGATCAGATTGAGTTCCTCTCGCAAAATGGCTGACATTAGGCCTGCCTGCCCTAAAACGTCTCTTAATCCCAACATTTTCATCGCCTGTTGTGGCCTGACAGAAGATTCGGACAGTGAAGAGGTTGGGGACGAACATGGGCCAATCCTGGAGTCTGAGGAAGGCTCTGAGGAGGGCTCTGTGTCGGAGGCAGAGATGGGGCCAGGGCCATCTGACAGTTATCAGCTGCCTTCGGAGTCAGACATCAGTGAGGCAGATGAACAGCTGGAGCCTGTTTCCAGTGTGCACATGTGGAAAGTTGCCAAACGAAGGGAACAGCTAAAGAACAGGGGTCGACTTGGGAGTAAGACCACAGGGGGAAGAGGAATGGCCCCTCCCAGAGGAAATAAAAGAGGAGCGAAATGGGAGTGGAGATTGCAGGAGACAATGAGTTCGCTTCATTGGTTCATGACTCTCCAAGGCTCCTTACCATGTTCTGCAGATATTGGCCTATCAGCTCTCCAAGCCAGATAAGGTCTGTGATCGTAAATCCTCCTTTGAAAAACTTTGCCGGCTGTAAATGAGCAGAATTCACTGTAAATTAATAAAGGTTTTTTTTGCCAGGACAAGAAGTTTTGCTTCATGCTCTTGGGAAACCTCGGTCTGAAGTTCGCCTTATCCCAAGACCCAAAATGGGTAAGTAATCTAAGCCAAGGACCTCCAACCGTGGCAACTTCAAGACTTGTAGACTTCAACTCTCAGAATTCCTCAGCCAGTCATGCTTGGCAAGTCATAAAGTTGCCAAGATTGGAGACCTAAGCCATCCACCAGGTTGATTTTCTACAGACGTCCATATGGAATGCATGGGAGACCTCAAAACTTTCATAGAAAGACAGAATTCCTCTCCAAATTAAATACCTCTGTTAAAAATGTTCAGAAGAGGCAAGGAGAAAGTGGGAGGTGGAGAGATCAAGCCTACTTGTGAGCTCCTGAGAAGATTCCGTTGGTCAAAGAAGGCTAAAAACAGAATGCGGAGCTCAATTAGCTGGATCTCTTGGGCAATTCCTACATATTTTCTGTGTTCTTTCCCATACAACATTTTGCTGTGGCCCCTATTTTTAAACCCTTCATTCCTCCTACCTCATTCCTGCCCAATCTCATGTCTTATGACCGAGGAGGGAGCATTCCAGAAATTGCAAACACCAAAATATTTTGCATAATTGTTTATTTAGCCTTTTAACCGACACCCAGGAAATAACTTCCTTCCCTCGGAAATTGATGTGAGAACTGAACATAACATGTAATAGATTACGATGGACTTACCAGCTCAGGGGTTTCAAAGGAACAGGATGCTTTGAACTGGATTTTTCTACTATGCCATCCTAAACTGACTAGGGATGCGGTGGCTCAGTGGCTAAGACAAAGAGCTTGTCCATCAGAAAGGTCAGCAGTTCAGCGGTTCGAATCTCTAGTCCCACATAATGGAGTGAGCTCCCATTACTTGTCCCAGCTTCTGCCAACCTAGCAGTTTGAAAGCATGTAAAAATGCAAGTAGAAAAATAGGAACCACCTTTGGTGGGAAGGTAACAGTGTTCTGTGCATCTTCGGTATTGAATCATGCTGGCCACATGACCACGGAAAACATCTTCGGACAACGCTGCTCTTCAGCTTTGAAACGGAGATGAGCACCACCCCCTAGAGTCGGGAATGACTAGCACATGCATGAGAGGAGAACCTTTACCTTTATCCTAAGCTGGTTATGTCCTGTGAAACCAACCACTGTGCTCACAAACAGAGCTATTCAGTGGGAAGGGTTAACGCCTGCAACAATGGTAGGTTCAGCATCCTTATCAAAGCCCTACCTCTTTTCTACACCTGTACAAGTAAGGTTGAGCTTTTATCCATCGTGTTGCAGGTTTTGACCATCCCAGAAGACACGTCTGTTTCTAAAGGATGATTTACTTAGGCAAATTGTGGGTCTTGTTGCTTTTATTTAACATCATAGTTGAACGAAAATATGGCTTTGGATGGTGGTAAGAAGAACCCTTTAAGGCAGGGGTCTCCAACCTTTGCAACTTTAAGTCTGAAGGTCTTCAGCTCCCAGACTTTTCCAGCCAGCTTTGCTGGCTGGAGAAGTCTGGGAGCTGAAGTCCTTCAGACTTAAAGTTGCAAAGGTTGGAGACCCCTGCTTTAAGGGAAATAGTTTCTATTATCTTTTTGAAATGTTTCAGTCTTGAAGGATTTGGAGGGTTGGTTGCAAGATTTTAAATTTGCCCTGGATTTTGCTTATGTGGGGGCTGGGAGGGGGGATGAAGAGAGATAACTAAAACAATTTACTATCACAAAACTGACATGCTCCACTGGATTTTTAACCATGCAATCTTGTAGGCTGCAAATCCAGATGAGGGATTTGCTATTGGCCAACAAGCCAATCTTCAACCCATTTCTGTCTTGGCGCAGTGTCAGGACCTCCCCACTCTATAAAGCAAGCTGATGGGAGTAGCACTTCGACTCAACATCAAGCACATTTCTGTCTCCATTGCTTGGGATCGGCATCCCAAACCCATTGTCTTTAGACCAGGTCCTCAACTTCAACAACTTGAAAATATGTGGACTTCAACTCCCAGAATTCCCCAGCTAGTATATCCATACAGTATATCTTCAATTTGCTGAGGTTGAGAACCACTGTTAGGTTCTAGTTCACACACCACATCACATTGCACTGCTGTCATATCCAGCCAGCCAACCAATGACCAAAGCTGGACCGGCTGGTTTTAGCCTCATCTTGAGCCAACAGCTCCTCTGTTTTGATTAAGGCCTGGGGATATAATCTATTATTAATGTATGCCTGATATATTCTGAACGAGCACCTAGCAGACCTCCTGGGCAGCTGCAGCCTGATTGATTCTTAGCAACCATCCCTGGACCATTGCAGATAAAATAAGGCAGTTGCCAGAAGCTGGGCAGCAGGTGTTCAGCTCTCTGAGATCACCTGAATCCATCGTGCAGAAGAGCTGTGGGATTTACCAACTTCTCCTCCTCCTTCTCCTTCCAAAACGGCATCTATCGTTCTAAGTTCAAAAAAAGCTAAATCCCACTCTGGCTTTCCATTTGCATCCTAGATCCTTAGTGGCATTCACTTCGAAATAAATCAATGGAAAAAGCTTGCGTCTAACGTTACTCCAGGCTATGGATTTTTTTTTTCACATGAAACTGCAGTTTAAAGGCAAGGTGGAAAGAACAGAGGGGTATGGGGAAAGGTTGAGTGGTACCTGCAGCCAGAAAAGGGTCTCTCTTACTATCCTAGAGTAATGGACTAATAATGGCACAGACATGCTTTGAAAAATGAATATAGTCTTAGTGGAAAACCAGCTAAATATGAGCCAGCAGTGTGCAGCGGCAGTCAAAGAAGCCAATGCAATCCTAAATTGTATTAACAGAGGGATACAATCAAGATCAAGTGAGGTACTAATACCACTCTATAAAGCCCTAGTAAGACCACACCTAGAGTACTGCATCCAGTTTTGGTCACCACACTATAAAAAAGATGTTGAGATTCTAGAAAAAGTGCAGAGAAGAGCAACCAGGATGATTAGGGGACTGGAGGCTAAAACATATGAAGAATGGTTGCAGGAATTGGGCATGGCTAGTCTAGTGAAGAGAAGGACCAGGGGAGAGAAGATAGCAGTCTTCCAATATTGGAGGGGCTGCCACAGAGAGGAGGGGGTCAAGCTATTTTCCCAAGCCCCCGAAGGCCAGACAAGGAACAATGGATGGAAACTGACCAAGGAGAGATTCAACCTAGAAACAAGGAGGAATTTTCTGACAGTGAGAACAATCAACCCATGGAACAGAAGTTGCCTTCGGAAGTTGTGGGGGCTTCAACACTTGAGACTTTCAAGAAGAGATTGGAGTGCCATCTGTCAGAAATGGTGTAGGGTCTCCTGCTTGAGCAGGGGGTTGGACTAGATGATCTACAAGGTCCCTTCCAACTCTGTTAATCTGTTATGCATTCTATCTTTGAATGCTGATTTTCTGACCACAATGAAAATCAACAATCAAGCAGAAACACAGGCAAAAGTCACAGAACTCTACAAAATCAATATACATTGGCCAAATGATTTCACAACCACCATAAGAATAAAACTTATATAGCACCTCACATCTCGCACTCGATACTCTACTATCTGACTTGGCTAATAAGAGCTACAACAGAATAGCCTGTCCTTGAAATTTCCTAATTGCCATTCTCAACACCTACTTACAACTACTTCACCTATCTGAGTTATTCAATAGGTGAGTGTGGGATCTTTGCTGCTCTCTGAGCTTGCAGACATTTCGTTGCCCAGCTAGGTAATATCATCAATGCCACTGGTAGAAAGGAATGGGGTTTGTTCTATGTTTATATACGTGGATTGGCCTGTCAGTATTGTTGACGATGTTGTTGCTGGTTCCTTGAGTAGGCTGTTGTTTACTGTTAGCTTGTTCATCTGAGTTGACGGTTCTTTGATTGGAGCATTGTTTATTGCTTGACTGTTGGTGTAGTATTAATCTTGTTGTTAATCTCTGCTTATCTGTGTGTGGACTGCTTGTTGATTACTCATTAAGTAAGTGTTTTAATCTCTCTTTAAGGAATCCAAAAATTCCCAGCCTGGGACTGGAAACCAGACTTGCAAACGAAATGCAGCAGGGCACGATAAGGAATGGAACAAAGCGGCCTTGTCCTATTGATTGTGTTGCATAAACAGGATCCCAAAGATGCTTTTTCAAAAGGCAACTGCCCTTTCTTTGTTTTTCCTTGAACGCATTTCGCTTCTCATGCGAGAAGCTTCTTCGGTTCTCAGTTCTTGGGCGAGAAGCAAAAGGTCTTCAAAGAAAAACAAAGAAAAGCCAGTTGCCTTTTGAAAAAACACCTTTGGGGCAACCATGACCCGGATGACGGAGAATCGCCATCTAGGATAATGCCAAAACCATACCCATCCCATGAGACATCACTCTGCTAAACCAATAATTTCCTCACCACTGTCAAACCATTCACTGAGGCTGCATTACTATTGCTATTAGACTTCTCATCGTTCCTATCACCCATTTCCTCCCACTTATGACTGCAGGACTGTAACTTTGTTGCTTGTATCCTTAGGGTTTATATTGATTGTTTCCTAGTATGATTTGAATGATTATTTGTACACTATGAATATCATTGTGTTGTATCTTATGCTTCTTGATGAATGTATTTTTATTATCTTTTGTACACTGAGAGCATCTGCACCAAAGACAAATTCTTTGTGTGTCCAATCACACTTAGCCAATAAAGAATTCTATTCTATTCTATTCTATTCTATTCTATTTCATTCTTTCCTTATTCTAGTCTAGTCTAATCTATTATTTCCTCCCTCCCTCCCCCTTCCTTCTTCCTTCTTTCCTTCCTTCTTTATTATTGATGAATCTATTTTATTTTCCTTATGTACACTGAGAACTGCACCAAAGACAAATTCCTTGTGTGTCCAATCACACTTGGCCAATAAAGAATTCTATTCTATTCCATTCCATTCCATTCCATTCCATTCCATTCTTTCCTTATTCTAGTCTAGTCTAGTCTATTATTTCCTCCCTCCCTCCCTCTTCCTTCTTCCTTCTTTCCTTCCTTCTTTTTTATTATTGATGAATGTACTTTATTTTCCTTATATACACTGAGAGCATATGCACCAAAGACAAATTCCTTGTGTGTCCAATCATCCGTAGCTATACTAGTGCTGAAGATGCTTTTTCCTCTTTATTTTGTTGTATCAAAGATATTAGGCTTTGAGTGATCCACAACTTTGAAGAGAAGTTGGGGAGACTGCAGTGAAGGAGAAGAGAGGCAGGAGAAGGATTGTCATTGAGGGCAGTACATTTTCCATCAGAAGAGTCTCATGCTCACTTCAGACCAGCTGAATCAGTGGTGAGGCCAATCTACCAATTCAACCCAAGAAAGTTGAGAAAGGCCAAAGAAGGCAGCTCGTCAGAGCAAGAAAAGTTGAGTTAGAGAGAGGCATATGAGAGGGATCTTGGAGCCCTAGTGGACAACCATTTAAATAGGAGCCACCCACCCAGAGGGATAGAATCAAGATCTTGTGAGGTGTTAATATCACTTTATAAGGACTTGGTAAAGCCACACTTGGAATCCTGCATTCAGTTTTGGTCACCACGATGTAAAAAAGATGTGGAGACTCTAGAAAGAGTGCAGAGAAGAGCAACAAAGAGGATTAGGGGACTGGAGACTAAAACATGAGGAACGGTTGCAGGAACTGGGTATGTTTAGTTTAATAAAAAGAAGGACTAGGGAGACATGATAGCAGTGTTCCAATATCTCAGGGGTTGCCAAAAAAAGAGAGGGAGTCAAGCTATTCTCTAAGGCAGGGGTCTCCAACCTTTGCAACTTTAAGTCTGAAGGACTTCAGCTCCCAGAATTCTCCAGCCAGCTTTGCTGGCTGGAGAAGTCTGGGAGCTGAAGTCCTTCAGACTTAAAGTTGCAAAGGTTGGAGACCCCTGCTCTAAGGCACCTGAGGGTAGAACAAGAAGCAATGGGTGGAAACTAAACAAGGAGAGAAGCAACTTAGAACTAAGGAGAAATTTCCTGACAGTTAGAACAATTAATCAGTGGAACAACTTGCCTCCAAAAGTTGTGATTGCTCCAACATTGGAAGTTTTTAAGAAGATGTTGGATAGCCATTTGTCTGAAGTGCTGTAGGGTTTAATGCCTGGGCAGGGGGTTGGACTAGAAGACCTCCAAGGTCCCTTCCAACTCTGTTAGCTATTCAAATAGTAGAAGCAGACAATCTGCTTGTTTCCAATCTCCCCCCAAATCCCTCCCAAGGGAATCAGCCGCCTCTCCCTCCTTTCGTGGTTTTTTCTCCCATGCTCCTTCTCTGCCCTTTCTTCTGACCCTGTGGGAATGTTGCCCGCCCTTCTGCCTTCTCTGGCCGAACTTTCTGGTCACAGTCCCCAGTGGCCTTCACGTCCCGGCCTCGCAATTGGAATTTCGTTTCTGGCAACCAGAAGCAAGAGGCGATAGAGACCCTGACAGAAAAGGAAGCCCCTGCCTGGAATTTGAGCACATGTTCCAAAAGATGAACCCTTTGGCTGTTGTTTACACAGCACAGTGAGTTCACCAGAAGGTGCAGCCAAGAAGGGAACAGTATGTTTCCTCGGGGTCCATAAGAACATAAGATGGCCACAGCCCATCCAGTCCAGCATTCTGTCTCACACAGTGGCTCCCCATTTGCTTCAGGGTCTTCCATGTTTGCACTGATTATTATGCAAACATTAGAATGTGACATTTGGGGCCTTTAGTCACTATATTGAAAAATGAAATAAGATTGGTTTGGCATGATCTGTCTTTAACAAAGACAGGAACCTAGTTATCTTCAGGAGCGCATCCTGCCCCATACATCCCTTCGGCCGATTCGCTCCCACAGAGAGGGACTTCTCTGGGTGCCATCCACTAGGCAATGCCAGCGGGTGACGCCCAAGGGAAGGGCCTTCTCTGTGGAGGGCCCAACTCTCTGGAACGATTTACCCCCCGAACTGAGAACGATCACGGATCTCCGCTCCTTCCGCCAGAACCTTAAAACTTATTTTTTCCAACAGGCCGGCCTGGCCTAACTTACATCACCTAGCCCACAGTCTGCAGTTAAATTGTTTTAAATTGGTTTTAGGGATTGTTTTTAATTTATTTAAATTTTTAGCACAGGGATATTAATTTAATTTGGTTTTATATTTTGTATATTGTTCTTTATATATGTTTTTTAAATTGCCTGTGCACCGCCCCGAGTCCCTTTTGGGAAAGGGTGCGGTATATAAATCAAATAAACTAAACTAAACTAAACTAAATCCATTCTGACTTCTGGTTATTACTTTACTTGTTTCTAGATGTTGGCCGATCTGGTTTTTTATTATCTTTTCCAGTATCTTCCCAGATATTGATATTAGGCTGATTGGTCTGTAGTTTCCTGGTTCCTTTTTTCCCCTTTTTTTGAAGATGGGAACCACATCAGCTCTTTTCCAGTCGTCTGGTAGTTTGCCAGTGCTCCAGGATTTTTGGAAGATGTGGTGCAGTTTTTCTGAGATGACATCTGCCAGCTCCTATAGAACTCTGGGATGTAATCCATCAGGTCCCAGTGATTTGTATTCATCAAAATCAGAAAGCTGTTCTCTTACCAGTTTTTGCTTATTTTAACTTTTATTTAAAAATATTTATGATAGGATTGTGGAATCTTATCATCACACAGTTATGTTTCTATGTTTGTTACTATCCTGAATGAGTTATATTTCAGAGATATACTTATAGGTAGCCCTTACGTGATGACTGCAATAGTCATAAGTAATAACGGTCATAAAACAGATTGGTCAATTTATAATCTTTTTTTTCTGCAGTTTTGACAAAACCGAACAACAGTCAGATGACTATGAAACAGCAAACAGCTGTAAGTGCAGTCACTTTATTGGGGGGCAATAACTGAAACTTCAGGTCCCCCTTTTCAGTTTGGTCATAATTTTGAATGGTCACTAAGCAATCGATCGTAAATTAAGGATTAACTGCATTAGTTCATCTGGCTTTTACATATCTTAAAGATGTGCCAATCATTACTTCTGCAAAAGGGCAACGAGTCAGCTAGATCTGGATCATTTGAGGCAGGCACTGAGCTTGGATTATTTTTTTCCAACAGCTCCCTTTCAATTTGATGAAAAGGTATTTGATTTCATTTTTTTTCCCAAACAAGAAGAAACTTCTGGTGTCATTCTCCTCCAGAAGAATGGGGACTGGCAACCTTGCTCTTATTGCGTGTCACACGATGGCTGTGAATGGATTCCTTTTTCATTGAATCAACCTCTGTTCAAAGATCTCAGCCTCCTCCTCCCACATCTGGCAAGAGAAAGCATCCACAAAGCATTGGGAACTCTTCCAATCAGACTCTTTATTTTCCAGTTGGCAATGTGGGGAGCTCTAGATGGGCAAGTCAGAGAAAACAACAGGACTGGCACTCACCTTCTCTGCCAGTTACAGCAGCAAGGTCGTCTCAAAAGCGCCAGTGAGAGAAATCCAAAATAAGTTCTTGAAACACTAAAGTTAGTCCATGGTTAAAGGATCACCATTCCCCAGGAGATGCCCACTTTAAGCTCTTTACATGTCCCCAATAATGAGCCCACCAATTACCTATTTAAAAGGTAAAGGTTCCCCTTGCACATATGTGCTAGTCGTTCCCAACTCTAGGGGGCGGTGCTCATCTCCTTTTCAAAGCCAAAGAGCCAGCGCTGTCCAATGACATCTCCATGGTCAAGTGGTTGGCATGACTAAATGCCGAAGGCGAACGGAACGCAGTCACCTTCCCACCAAAGGTGCTTCTTATTTTTCTACTTGCATTTTTACATGCTTTCAAACTGCTAGGTTGGCAGAAGCTGGGACAAGTACTGGGAGCTCACTCCGTTACGCTGGGGTAGGTATTTGACCTGCCAAACTGCTGACCTTTCTGATCGACAAGCTCAGCATCTTAGCCACTGAGCCACCAGGTCCCTTGGTACCTATTTATCTAGTCACAATTGCATATTTTTGAACTGTGAGGTCAACAGGAGCTGGAACAAGTGATAGGAGATTACCCTGATACCTAACAGTACTCAGGCTTCAAACATGGGCTTGCCAATTCTCAAGCCAGTGTCCTAACTACCTGAGCCACCATGGTTCGCTCAACTTCCACTGAAAGTAAGGTAGAAAAGCAGACAGCAATTGGTAGGGGGAACATAAACCAAAGCTTGATTTCAAAGCAGAGCTTAAAACCAAAGGGTTCTCTAAAGATACCTCACATCAGTAGTGGGTTGCAAATATTTTTACTACTGGTTCGGGCGCGCTCCCACACATGCACAGAAGCATCTGGATGGGTGGGCATGGCCTCCCACTGCTGCTACTACCTCTATGGCCGAACCGGGCGACACTAGGAGCAACCCACACTACTGCCTCACATCCCATATTTGACACCATTCTAGCCCAGGGGTGGGCAAACTTTGCAACTTTAAGTCTGAAGACCTTCAGACTTAAAGTTGCAAAGGTTGGAGACCCCTGCCTTAAAGGGTTCTTCTTACCACCATCCAAAGCCATATTTTCGTTCAACTATGATGTTAAATAAAAGCAACAGAACCCACAATTTGCCTAAGTAAATCATCCTTTAGAAACAGACGTGTCTTCTGGGATGGTCAAAATCTGCAACACGATGGATAAAAGCTCAACCTTACTTGTACAGGTGTACAAAAGAGGTAGGGCTTTGATAAGGATGCTGAACCTACCATTGTTGCAGGCGTTAACCCTTCCCATCGAATAGCCCTGTTTGTGAGCACAGTGGTTGGTTTCACAGGACATAACCAGTTTAGTTTAGGATAAAGGTAAAGGTTCTCCTCTCAGACTTAAGGTTGCAAAGGTTGGAGACCCCTGTTCTAGCCCTAACCATTCCCTGGGAGAGAGTTGAGATGCCCAGAGTCTAAAGCTCCCTTATCTTAGCTCAGGCTGAGAAGCGGAGAATACAAGTCTCCTGGTCTTTGTGCTGGGTGATCAACTCTACCCTCAGCCCCCTTTCTGGAAGGATCCCACGGAAATGTGTCTGGAAGGAGGGACAATGTCAGGATGTTACCCAGCAATTCTTGAGCGAGCCTTCCTTTGACTGGGATGTTCACACACATTTGTCAGGGGCTCTTGGCATTGGCACAGCCCGTCCTTTGGGCTCCTGATTGTCTGAGACGACCGCTGTGTTATATTTAACCCGATTCTTCGGTGGCAATGAAAGGGAATTGTTTGAGACCTTCACTTTCCTGGAATGTCAATTGTTGGAAAAGACTTGATAGAGGCCAACACAATAAGAGGCCCTGGGGTGCAGCTTTCTCCAGAGAGAAGGGGATAAGAGCGGCCAGGGTGGGAATAATTTTGAAATCTCCTTCCATGGTCCCAAAGCCCACAAGTGTTGGGTAGTCATCCTGCAGAAGGATGAATGCATATATTTCGGTTTCCTGATTTTAGGGTACTTGATCAAGTTCAATTGTTTTCACTTTCACTCCTCTGCAAGTCTATTGAAGGTGAAAGTCTTATAAAATCTTCACACTCAAATTTGCAAGAATTTTGACAAACGCGTGTGTCTTTTTTTGTATCTCTGCAAAAAAGATCATCCTAATATGTATCTTTATGCATTTCAACAGGGGCGATGTTTTTTTCTTCTCATCTGCTTTTTTAAAAAAGGAGCATTGCAAATTTGCTTTACAAAATTCATAAAAGTGCAGATTTCAGGAAAGTTCACATTTAATTGCCTATAAAATCATTTGCTCTCCCATCCTTGGCTAATGGTCTGAATCCACAGTCAGGCCTGTGCTTTTCATGGACCCCTGCAGTTCCTCCTTCGCTTAAACTGAATTTCAAAACTGACCTTTCTGAAAATCCAGATGTAACCCGTTCTACGCCTTTTCTTAGTAGCTCAATATCTAGAATAACAAATGAGGAACTGCATGGCAACCAGTGACCAGGACAGAAAGAGGTCTGATTGCACCTGAAAGTCAAAGAACTCCATCCTGAGAAAATAAAAGGGCTTATTTTTCAGGGAGATGGAGAAAGTTATTTCATTTTTTTTTCTCTGAGGCAATGATCTGGCCTTAATCACTTAAAGGATTGTCCTTGCAATCTTTCATTCTAACCATTGCTGTAATAGAGACTTTGCCTTCAGATTTGTAATGGTGTGCCGGATGGAACCTTGGCAACAGGCTGTAGCAAGCCTGCAACCCGCCGGTCGCGCCTGATTGGCCAAGACGCGACTGGCGGGAAAGCCGGTCTAGCCACGACCTGATTGGCTCCCCGTTTGACAGCTCGCATATAAATAGCTGTCAAACGCGGGAGCCCCGGTCTACGGCGCTTATTATTTCTTGTACATAGTTTTCCGTGTCTTTGCTCGCGTTGCCAATAAACGGCATTTTGTTAGCTAACCTGGTCTGGACTCCCTCAATTACAGAATTTAACAGTCTTTGACTTATGACCACAACTGGAACAGAATTTCAGTTGCTAAGTGATGTGGTCCTTAAACACATCATCACGTGACCCCAACCCCAACCCCAACCCTTTTTTTCTCCTTACAACCCTGTTTACTGTGGTTTTTAAACAAGCCACACGGTTGTTAAGCGAATCCAGCTTCCCCGATTAACTTCGCTTGTCAGAAGCTGGCTGGGATCTGATCACAAATTGTGATCAAGGCCACCCTCAGCCATAGGAGCTGATTGGTGTCAGGCATAAACAACCAGACCCGCAAGTGTAGAGGTCAACCCAGCTACTTTATTGTCCCGGCCTATAGTACCCAAATGTCCACAGACTTGCAGCTTTCATATGAGAAGGACTAGTTAAGGATCAAAGGCACTGAATTATGCTCCCTTTTGTTTACATAATGTAAAGGTAAAGGTTCCCCTCGCACATATGTGCTCGTCGTTCTCGACTCTAGGGGGTGGTGCTCATCTCCATTTCAAAGCCAAAGAGCCAGCGCTGTTCGAAGATGTCTCTGTGGTCATGTGGCCGGCATGACTCAATCCCAAAGGCGCATGGAACACTGTTCCCTTCCCACCAAAGATGGTCCCTATTTTTCTACTTGCATTTTTACAAGCTTTCGAACTGCTAGGTTGGCAGAAGCTGGGACAAGTAATGGAAGCTCACTCAGTTATGTGGTGCTAGGGATTCGAACCACCAAACTGCCAACCTTTCTGATCGACAATTTCAGCGCGTCTTAGCCCATTGAGCCACCGCGTCATTACATGATGAGTGCATGTTAATTCCCCATTTGGACCTTCCTTCTGACTGGGATGGCTGCTCTTCAACATCAGGGAACATTAAAAGCACTCTTGCTCTCTCCCTCTGGGCATTCTGACCAGTGGTGGGTTTCTGCAGGCTTGCACCTACTCGTGAGAGCCAGTTGGTGAAATTTAGAGAACCGGTGAGAGGGGGTTCCACCGGCGTACCTGGAAGTAAATCTGGCCCGCTGCTGCCAGTGACCCAACGGGAAGGAAAGGGAAGGGAAGGGAAGAGAAGGGAAGGGAGGGAGGGAGGGAGGGAGGGAGGGAGGAAGGAAGGAAGGAAGGAAGGAAGGAAGGAAGGAAGGAAGGAAGAATTTATCATCACAATTGAGTCCAAAATCTTGGTTGCTAAGCAAGAGCGTTGTTAAATGAGTTTCACCACATTTTAAAAGGTGGCCACTTCCACCCTGTCACATGACTGCCAAACCACGCCCACAAAATAGGCCACACCTACAGAGTAGGTTCTAAAAAAAATTGAAACCCACCACTGATTCTGACTCATCGGGTGGTTGTTTTGAAGAGAAAAAAAGGTGAAATGAAATCTCCAGGTCAGCTGTCTTAAACTCCTGAAGAAAAGATGAAATATAAACCTAACAACTCAATAAACACATTTGAAGTGCATCAGGCAGCAAGAACGTTTAACTCAATTAGCCAGCAACTGGTTCCAACAAAAATACCTGACTCTTTTCCTTTTCTCTCCCTTTATTTATTCCAAAGAAGCATCAGAGATGGACTAAACCAGGGGTCTGCAAAGTCGGCTCTTTTAAGACTGGTGGACTTCAACTCCCAGAGTTCCCCAGCCAGCTATGCTGGCTGGGGAACTCTGGGAGTTGAAGTCCACCAGTCTTAAAAGAACCGACTTTGCAGACCCCTGGACTAAACTGATGATCCCTTTGCCCCTGAAATGTAAAGGGTTCTTGTGCAATCTAATACAATCTTCCCTTTGGAATGAGCTGCCCCCGGAGCTTCGCATAATTCCTGACCTACGGTCCTTCCGGCGTGCCCTGAAAAGTTGGCTTTTTCCCCAAGCCGGCCTGGCCTGAATAAAATAAATTATTAATTTTGATTGTTAATTTTAATTTAATTTTTAAATTTAATTGTAAATTGTCCATCGGGTTTTGGGATATTCTATTTAATCTTTTCTAACTTTTGTAATATGTGTTGTTATGCTGTACGCCTCCCTGAGTCCTTTGGGAGAAGGATGGCAGATAAGTCTAATAAAGCAGGGGTCTCCAACCTTTGCAACTTTAAGTCTGAAGGACTTCAGCTCCCAGAATTCTCCAGCCAGCTTTGCTGGCTGGAGAATTCTGGGAGCTGAAGTCCTTCAGACTTAAAGTTGCAAAGGTTGGAGACCCCTGCAATAAATCTAAAACCTAAACCTAAACCTGATTACTTTAAGCTACGCGATCAGAGGTGTAATGCTACCGGTTCGGGCCGGTTCACCCGAACCGATAGTAAAAATGCTTTAAAAAGTTCAGGTGATAACGCGGCATAAGTGATTGGGACACAGCTGATTGTTGGAACTTTTTTTTAAAAACTTTTTTTTTAGCATTTCGGGCAAATAGGTAGTTAAAAAATGCTTTAAAAAGTTTTTAAAAGGTTCTGACAATCACGTGCCACACGATCGTAGGAACCTTTTTTGTGTGTGTGTGAAGTCCAGCTGCTTTTGCATTGCGTGTGAGTCAGTTGTGCAGCTTTTGTGTTATTTTTGTGTAAAGTGTGATAGTTGTTTTTTGAGCTCTCTGTGACTCTGTGGGCTTCCCACTTGTTGCCCGCCTGGTCACATGACCACCAAACTAGGCCCACCCAGTCACGTGACCACCAAGCCATGACCACAGAACCAGTAGGGAAAATTTTTGAATTTCACCACTGTATGCAACATACCGGCCTCCCATTGCAAGGCCCCTCTCTCCTCCAAGATGTGGCAGGTGACATAAGATGCCTGGAGTGGGTCATAAGCTTAGTGGCAGAGCATGATGCTCCTCGGGAAGAAGTCGAGGAAGAGCCAGTGAGAAGAATAACCTCCATGCTGTCAAGCGAAATCAGGAGATTCAGGCAGTTCGAATGAGTATTAAAATTTATCGCAAGCTTAAGGTCTCTACAAGAATCTGACCAACTACCACTTAAGGAAAATGAGCGGGAGATAAACCAGGCATTTAAGGTGTGCTGGACTCATGGCGTATGACACATTTGACCCCTCCTTTAGGCTCAACCTGTGTTGTCTTCTACACATGCCCCCCTTGCCATCCATGCCAGTCACTAGGTCTGTCCATCCCTGACCCAACAGAAAACTTCAGACAATAAAACAAAACATTGCTTAAGCCACTTGAGTCCAATCCTGGTGTTCTGTCCTAGGCTTCCTGAGACACTACAAAGCACATGCTTAGTCCCAAAAACAGCTTTCAATGGCTGTGGATTATGTTCATTCACAGCCCGTAATGAGCCACAAATAGTGCATAAAGAGTCCTACAGAAGTCTGCCAAAGTCTTTTAGGCTGATAAGCACCCACCTTTATCTCCCTTGAAATGCTGCCAAAGACCTAATTGCCAATTAGCTTTGCAAGGCCACATGGAGCACAGAGTCAAAACAGAGCGGCAGAATTTAAACCGACCAGAACGAACAAAGTGGCTTCCTGCAAAGGCTCACGTCCATTTGCTTCTCTTTTATGTCTTATAGGAGGGACCAATCATCTCCAAGCCTTACTCCCAAGTTGCCCCTTTTGTCTTACCTGTTCTTGCAGTCCTTCTGGTAGCTCTGTGCATGCGTGCACTGGGAACAGGTTTCCCCTGTTCCTCTGCCTTGCTGATGTCCGACTCTGGAGGCTCTGGAGGCAGCACATAACTCCCAGATGGCCCTGGCCCACTCTTTGCCTCCAACGCAGAGCCCTCGTCCGAGCCTTCCCCAGACTCTGGGACTGGCCCAGGTTCCTCCCCAACCTCCTCACCGTCTAACTCTGCTGCCAGCTCCACAGACCACAACACTTGGCAACTTTTAAGACTTGTGGACTTCAATTCCCAGAATTCCCCAGTCAAAATGGATGCCTCTAATTCAAGCTAACCATATATGGTTGCATTTGAATAAGATACTATGCTCTTCTAAAGTTAAGTTATATTACAGTTCAGTGTGACAGCTTGGTTCACACAATGAGTTCAGAGAACAGCTGGGATTCTTCCAACACAACGGACTTCAAATTCCAATCCCGTTTTAGCCTAGTCTAGTGTTAGTTCTCAAGATCTTGACTTAAGATTCTTTAGGAAGTCCACCTTACACTTTTGAAGGCTACTTTTTCCAAATTTCCAAGTTGCATCATTCTTTCATGATCCTGGTCCCTTACCCATACCACAAGCCATGATGTCATTTCCTGCTATTATTATGGTGATATCTCTCACATAGAGTATCTAAAGTTTCCTTCCTTTGTCCTATTTCTTTCAGCTAGGAAATAGCATTCTTGAGTTTGGTACCTTCTCCTTATAAATGCCTAGTGGGGAGAATGGATTTCCAACTATAGATTGGAAACTTCTTGGAAGCAGGATCCTTTTTTCCAGCTTATACATCTGGAATCAGGAGGTCCTCACTCATTTCTTAACATACCCTGTTTGCCTGAAAATAAGACCTCCCCAGATAATAAGCCCTTCCCAAAAATATTGCAACACAGCAGCAGCCATGAGGTGACCATGGTCATCGCCTCCTGCCACCTCATTCATAATAATAAGGCCAAGTGCTTATTTCGGGGGTCAAAAGAAAAGAAGACCCTGTCTTATTTTGGGGGCAACACGGTAGGTTGGCAAGTCTGCAAATGGAGATCCTTAGCTTCATGCTGGTTGCCTTTCTTTTTCTTAAACATCTGGAGTATCATGGTGGAGATTTTCACCACATGAACAATAAGCCATTTGGATGAAGGATCACTCTCGTTCCCTTCCATCTTTCACAAGGAAGCATGTGCCCAACCGAAGGCAATGCCGGAGCTTTGCAGAACATCTGTCTTGGCCACCAGGGATTGTCTTACATTCTTCTTCTTATTTTTAGTGGTCAGCATCAGCAAACAAGTCATTGTTGCCTAACAATGGACAAGGGTCACGTCAATTGAGGAAGAGGAAATGAGCCACTTGGTTAATTAAAGACCCAGCTGAGCCGGAAATCCCGTTCCACAAATCCGCTTCTCCTTGGCCCACCTGCTTGTTCTCAACTTCACCACTGGGGGCACCCTTTCCTGCAGAGTCCTTGGTGTTCTCTGGCCTTGGTTGTTTACTTGTAGACAAACGATTAAAACATCTGCCAGAAAACAACTGAGCTCAGAGAGTTATTCTCTTCCGTCGGAGCTCTTCCTTGCCTTCATTTGGAAGAAAAGGAATTCTGGAGGAATCCAGGCTGGGGAGGGGGAAATGAGATATTAGGAGGAGGTGATTCTGGGGGAATATTTGGAGGTCTACAGCTGTGATGTTGCAAAAGATTCCTGCACTTTTATTTCCTGTTCTCATTCAATATGATAGAAGAGAACTGAAAAGTTTGACACTTCTTTCCATAGGGGTGAGGCTCGGGCATTTATTTAATAGGGACAAAGTAGCCAAAAGACTTATGGGAATGGCCTTTCCTTGTACACTCAACTCTTCAATGGTCTACTATTTTCCATGAAACTCCTAAAGAAGGCATGTGGTCCTATTTGTGGGTTTACTTCAGTGTGGGGAACCAGAGTTCAAGAGTTCCCCTCGGGGTTTTTGTAATGTGTGTTAGTTTCATCTAATGTTTAAGGCAGGGGTCTCCAACCTTTGCAACTTTAAGTCTGAAGTCCTTCAGACTTAAAGTTGCAAAGGTTGGAGACCCCGGTTTAAGGCACTGAGTTAGAAACCAGGAGGCAATGAGTTCTAGTCCCACCTTAGTACTGGTAGGATAAGACCGGTATACTCCGGTACGGGCGTACCAGTGCCTGCTGGGAGCACCAGGTACCGTTCTGGTATGGTGCTCTGGAGGGCCCACCCACCCACACTCCTTACCTGTATTTGAGCTGTGCCGGGCTTCTGCGCACATGCATGGAGCATACGGCACCTGCGCTACGCTACGCCGAGCAGCTGGAGCGTTGCAGCGTGTCGCGAGTGGTGAGTATGCATGCATGTGCGTGCATGAAGCATGTGCTCATGTGGTGGACGCCTGGCCCTGTTGCACCATACCGGTTACAACGGAATCCGGAACTCACCACTGCACCTTAGGCATGAAAGCTGACTGGGTGACTTTGAGCCAATCACCAAGAGACTTGAATTCTCGTTCCATCTCAGGCAGGAGAGGCCAATCCCTAGGAAACAGTGAGTTCTAGTCCCTCCCTTGTAACAAGGAAGTAAGTTCAGGACTTTACCAAATTTGGATTCCTGCGCTGAGCGCCAGGTGGGGCTTGTTGTGGTCAACCAGTTCGTTCAGAGGAGGTCATTAAGCTTGTTTCCTGCCAAACACAGGCAGAATTTAGACTAATTCAAACACATTTTAAGGGGACTTGAACTCAGTTAGATACCCAGGTCGTCCCCACTTACTGACAGCCCACATGGTGATCTTATGGCAGATCTCCTCAAAGCTACGTACACATTTTTGAAGTTCTGACTGTTTTACACCCCCTGCAGTCACATCGTCAAATTATGGGCACCTGACAACATCTTCACATTTACGGCCCTTTGCAACATCCTGGGCTCATCTGACTACAATTTTCAGTGTTTTTTGTGAGTTCCCAGCATTTTGTTCCAATTTCCAGCAAAAAACACTCATAGGTGATCATGGTTTAGCATAACGTCCAATGCATTCACTGCACCATAGCTATAAAACAAGGCTGTAAAATCAGGCACGGTATTCTGGTGACCCCCCCTTAACAAACACCACAACTAAGCAGGAACTTAGTAGTCAAGGGATGGATAATTTCATGGTAGCCACAAATGCAGATCAATGGTGGGTTCCTACTGGTTCGGACTGATTCGGCTGAACCGGTAGTGGTTTGGTGGCCTGGGTAACTGGAGCCGACAGTGATCCAGGCCTGCCACACACCCCAAAGCGGTTCTCCGGACGCTGCCATAGGTGCCGTCATCTTGTTTTTTGCTTCTGTGCGTGCACAGAGCGATTTTTATTGTACCGTGCATGCGTGCACACACACAGTGCCGTGCGTGTGGCCAACTTCGCACCATCACGGACCTTCCCCTCTTCCGCCACTCACTCAAGACATACTTCTTTCAGCAAAGCTGGACTAGCTTAGAACTTAGACTTAGGTACGATAGAGCTTCAGCTAAACTAGAAAATAGCTGACAGGCTTTTAATGGGAATTTTAGCACAGGTTAGCAATTTAATCTCTTTTTAACTTTTGTATTGTTGTTATTTATTTATTATTTATTATTGTGGTCTTAACTCCCTGTGCACCGCCCAGAGTCCGTCTCGACGGAGATTGGTGCGGTTTAGAAATCGAATAAAATTCAAAATTCAAATTCATGAACGAACCAGCAGTAGTGACTTCTGAATCTCACCCCAATACAGATACAATCTCGATACGAGAAAGATGCTAAAATGTATGGTTTTAACAAAGAGTTAACAGAATTAGACCAGATATTAGCTGGAACGGATGAAAAACTGATAAAGAAATTATATTGTTATAAGTATGAAACTTGAAAGTGAGCAGATAAAAGAGACAATGATTGCTTGGGCTAAAAACTTTGGATATGCAATAGAATTAGATAAATGGCAGAAACTATCGGATAGAAATATTAAATTAACTATGTCAACTGCATATAAAGAAAATTTGTATAAAATGTTGTATAGATGGCATTTTGCGCTGGCAAGACTGGCAAAAATGTATAAGATAGATCCGCTAAATGATGGAAGTGTGATCAATCGTCTGGTTCATACTAACATACGTGGTGGACATGCCCAAAATATTGGACGAAAATGCATAGTTGGTTGGAAAAAATGTTAAAACAGTATATAGACTTGAAACCAGAGACATTTTTGTTGGGCATCTGTTCTGACTCTCTCCCTTCACAAGATAATTAACTAGACGGACTGCTACTTGGCAGCTTGCCTGAACTAACCTGAACTAGACTGAAAGATTACACGACACAATTCTCCGACTCTGTAGCTTCTCTGTTGTTTCCTGCAAACCTACTCTTCACAGAGGATTTCTTTTAAAGCCTCTTGGGAAGGGCCAAGCAATTAGGCAGCTGATACTGATGATCTCCGATGGCGTCGTTCTGCTAATTGCCTCCTCTAATTGACATCCGGGACAAACTGGGTTTCCTCCTCTAGAGCTTACTCATAGGACTCCTCACTAGAGGAATCCATCAGCAGCTCATCCAGAGCCGGCTGGGCCACAACAGGCATCCTACCGGAAAAATATGATAAAAAGACTATATAGCTGGTTTTACATATATTAACTGCAGGCAGAATTGTATTTGCACAGTAGTGGAAGAATGGTGAGATTCCATTAGATGGGAATGTAATTAAGAAATACCAGATTGCGCAGAAATGAACAGACTAATGCTTAGTATTAAGGATAAAGAAGAAACTAAATATATTTTGATATGGGACATATTTTATCAATGGCTCGAAGAAAGAAACAGAAGTTAGAAAGGAGGGGACATAAAAAGAGGAAATGATAAAGCGGAGAATTGTTAAAGAAGAAAACGTTGAGTATTATTGTTATATTATTATATCATTTAATTATCAATATTATTGTGATAAATACTACAACAAATATGTGGATTATGACTGCTTAAAAACAACTGTACCCAGATCATACACTCTTTGATGGAGATTGAATTTTTATATGTTATATAAATAAAACATTTTAAAAAACAACCACCACAACTTAAGACAAGAATTCTGGGCACAACTACAGTCCTAATTTAAGGACTACCTCTGTTTCTCATGATGAACACGCAACAGAAGCGTGCAAAAGAATATGGGCGCATGCAACCTTCTCTGCAATAGACATGGTACTTTCAGTGACCAAAAATATCTTTGCCCAAAAGATTTGGCGATCTGGACTAAGCAGGGAAGAAAATATTCTGCCAAATGCCACCATGGCTTGTTCTCCACCAACGGATGGAGACTTGGTATCTTCAGCTGTGGAGTGTAGCTGTTGGTTTCTGGCTTTCCCGATAAACTAAGTAAGAACTGCTGGTCTGTGTGCAAAGTCAGATAACACACACTTTTGCACAAGTGAGAACACTGCTTCCCTATCACAGGAAACAGTGCCTTCTGTTTTGGGCTGAGGGATGGAGACGTCCTTCATGATTCCTGAGAATAATCCAAGTCAACCATGCTTGGTCTCCTACCCACCAGAGTAGTTGGACTACAGCTCTTATCAACCTTTAAAGGCTCGATACTGATTCAAAAGTTCAGAAGGCAATTCCTGGACCCAGCGAAAGGATAGTCGTAAGCAGTGGGGGGATTCAAAACATTTTACTACTGGTTCTATGGGCATGGCTTAGTGGACATGCTTTGGTGGGAATGGTAGAGGAAGGATTATCCCCATTCCCTCCCCACTCCAGGGGAAGGATACTGGAAAATCTCCATTCCCTCCCAACTTCTGGGGAAGGATACTGGAAAATCTCCATTCCCTCCCCACTCCAGGGAAGGATACGGCAAAATCTCCATTCCCTTCCAACTCCAGGGGAAGGATACTGCAAAATCTTCATTCCCTCCCAACTTCTGGGGAAGGATACTGTAAAATCTCCATTCCCTCTACCCTCCAGGGGAAGGATACTGTAAAATCTCTATTCCCTCTGCACTCCAGGGGAAGGATACTGCAAAATCTCCATTCCCTTCCAACTCCAGGGGAAGGATACTGCAAAATCTCCATTCCCTTCCAACTCCAGGGGAAGGATATTGCAAAATCTCCATTCCCTTCCAACTCCAGGGGAAGGATACTGCAAAGTTTCCATTTCCTTCCGATCAGCTGGGACTCGAGAGGCAGAGAATAGATGGGGGCGGGCCAGCCAGAGATGGTATTTGCTGGTTCTCTGAACTATTCAAAATTTCCTCTACCAGTTCTCCAGAACTGGTCAGAACCTGCTGAATACCACCTCTGGTCCTAAGTGCAGGACAAATAACAAGAGAGTGCTTCTCTCTGCATCGTGCACAATTAACTGATGGAACTCAAGGCCACCAGATGGGTGAGAATCACTGGAACAAAGAGCAATTCAAAAGGGAAAAAACTCTGGACTCTACATATGGAGCATAAGAAGCCTATGATAAAAGTTAGCAAAATGACTTTCCATTATTTGTGCCAGCAATATCAGAAGCAGGTTACCTGGTGTCTTGGGCACTGATGTATATGCAGATATTTCTTCTTACTGTCTCCACCAAGTAAATTTAAAGCAGCTTTTAATTTTTTTAAAAAAGAGAGAGCAGGCCAGCTATAAAAATCACATCAGGATCATCTTTGCTCAGAATGATTTCTCCGAGGTTGCAGAGGTGTTAAAAAACAAAAATGTCGGGTGGCTGCAGGTCAAGGCTTTCTTTGGCCAGATGCCCATTTCCCCAGAAAAACAACAGCAAAGGTAAGAGGGATGAACCAGCCGGGAACTAGAAGGAGAGATAAGACACAACTTCCTCAGTTTGCCTTCTGTTCAATTGGCATATTGCGAGCGGAGCTTTCCAGCAGCAGCCGATGTATCAAAAGGTCTAAACAGGCTGTGTGCATTTTTAGATTACCCCAAAACGTTTCCTAAAGGAACCGTTCAACGCAGTGGGGAAAATCAGCCTGTGTCTTTACCTTATGATCATAAATTCACTAAGGAGGTTGGAATTGTGGTTTGCTGGCTAGACCCGTGCCATGTAGGGCACAGTCACTCATGCCCTCGTGACATCCCGACTGGACTACTGTAATTCTCTCTACATGGGGCTCCCCTTGAGGTGCACCCGAAGACTTCAGCTTGTCCAGAATGCAGCCGCACGAGCAATAATGGGAACCCCTAGGTTTACTCACATAACACCGCTCTTGCGCGAGCTGCACTGGCTGCCTGTCGTCTTTCGGGTGCGCTTCAAGGTGTTAGTTATCATCTTCAAAGCGCTCCATGGCACGGGACCTAACTATCTGCAGGATCGGATCCTGCCCCATACATCCCTGCGGCCGATTCGCTCCCACAGAGAGGGACTTCTCCAGGTGCCGTCCACTAGGCTATGCCAGCGGGCGACGCCCAGGGGAAGGGCCTTCTCTGTGGCGGGCCCAGCACTCTGGAACGACCTTCCCTCTGAAATTAGAACTACGGACCTCCGCTCCTTCCGTCAAAAACTTAAAACACACTTTTTCTGCTTGGCCGGCCTAAGTTAGTCTCCCGTCTTTTAATAGGGTTTTAGGGGATTTTAGTTAATTTAAAATTGGGATTTTAGCGCAGGGATAATTTTAGTTTAATTTGTTTTTACCTATTCTATTCTATTTATGTATTTTGTACTGGTATTTTTAATTTCCCCTGTGCACCGCTCCGAGTCCCTTTGGGGAGAGGACGCGGTTTACAAATAAAATTATTATTATTATTATTATTATTATTATTATTATTATTATTATTATTATTATTATTATTATTATTATTATTATTATTATTATTATTATTATTATTATTAATTATAGGACACAAGCAAATCCTTGAATCACACCTGGAAGCAAACTGGCAGCTAGTTGTGGTGGCAATGCAGAAGACCATTGTTATAACTGTCTGGGTTGGTTCTGCCACCCAACAAGACAGACAAAGACGCCAGAGGATAATTAGAACTGCAGAAAAAACAATTACTACCAACTTGCCTTCCATTGAGGATCTGCACACTGCACGAGTCAAAAAGAGGGCTGACCAGAACAACCAGACACAAGAACAGGTTTTTCCCGAATTCTATCACCTGCTAAATAAATAATTCCCTCAACAGTCAAACTATTCACTAAGACTGTATTACTATTAATCTTCTCATCGTTCCTGTCACCCATCTCCTCCCAGTTATGACTGCAGGACTGTAACTTTGGTGCTGGTATCCTTATGATTCATACTATTGATTGTTTCCTGATTGCTTATTTCTACCCTATGACTATCATTAAGTGTTGCGCCTTATGATTCCTGGCGAATGTATCTTTTATGTACACCGAGAGCATCTGCACCAAAGACAAATTCCTTGTGTGTCCAATCACACTTGGCCAATGAAGAATTCTATTCTATTCCATTCCATTCCACTCTCTCTCTCTCCCCCCCTACCTACCTACCTACATTATCTATATCTATCTATCTATCTATCTATCTATCTATCTATCTATCTATCTATCTATCTATCTATCTATCTATCTACGTATCTATCTATCTATCTATTTCAAGGAGTTCAGTGACATATTTTTATTTCTTCTTCATATTAAGGAAAGTCTAAAAGTTTAGGGCTCATTCAGAGGTAACTTCTTCTTGTTTTACTTTTGTAAAAGGGGGGCAAAACCTTCCTGTAGTTGAAGTCTCAGTTTTTCAATTCCCATCCTAAAGTCATGTGCCCCCCAATCAATGCCCGGTCTTGAAGTCTTCTGACCATAGCAGGGCTATGAAATCCTGGTGCCAGATTTGGATAAATATTTGGGGTTGTTGTTTTTTGGAGCTTCTGCACAGGCCCTTACACTGGACTCTGTGGAAACTGTCCACCCAATGGGGCATCCCTGCTGTGGTTATTAAGGAGCTCCTGGCAGCTGGTAAGAGATTTGGATATCATCTTCTTTGTATGTATGCTTTTTGTGTTATATTTTTAAATCTCTTTGCTTGAGTTAATCATAAAGCTTAAAATCCCTGTGTTTACTGGTGTGCTCTGGATTCAAAAGAACTAGTCGCTTGGGCACCTGATCATTGCCCTGACACTTGGCAAAGCCCCAGTGAATTAACGAAAGTGGTGTGTCACATGAGTGCACAGAGACATGCTCATCACTGACCACACTGCTGCATTCTTAACCAGTTGAACCTTCCAAAATGATAATAACAGAATAACAGAGTTGGAAGGACTCCTGTAGGTCATCTAGTCCAGGGGTCTCCAACCTTTGCAACTTTAAGTCTGAAGGACTTCAGCTCCTAGACTGATCTAGTCCAACCCCCTGCCCAACCAGGAGACCCTGCATCGTTTCTAACAGATGGTAGTCCAATCTCTTCTTGAAAGTCTCCAGTGATGAAGCTCCCACCACTTCCAAAGGCAACTTCTGTTCCACCCGTTAATTATTCTCACTATCAGGAAATTTCTCCTTATTTCTAGATTGCATCTCTTCTTGATCAGTTTTCATCCATTATTCCTTGTCTGGCCTTCAGGTGCTTTGGAGAATAGGTTGACTCCCCCGTCTTCTCTGTGGCAGTCCCTCAAATATTAGAACACTGCTACTATTTCTTCTCTGGTCCTGCTCTTCACTAGACTAGCCATGCCCAGTTCCTGCAACCGTTATTCATACGTTTTAGCCTCAAGTCTCTTAATCATCTTCAAGGTGGGCCCAGTTGGAGCACCTGAGATAACTAAGATGCTAAGGAAGGTCTGAAAGGCCTTCAGATCTAAGAAATGAAATTGTGCAAAGGCCTTCCTGGCCTCAACTACCACAACTACTCATGGAGCAGAAATTGTGAGTACAGAAAGACCCTCAAATTCCATGCCATTCTTGGACCACAAGACCAGCATCACAGCCCCATCCAAGGTTCCAGATAAGCTCACAATCCAGATGAATCTATTCCCTGCTAAATGACACTGGAATGCACAGAGCGAGAAGGCAGCACAGTGGCAGATTGTGTCAGTGTGAGAAGTGTGAGCATTCTTTCAACGCAGCACAACAGTGCCCCCTAATGCATCCGATGTACCCAAAAAGTATATGCCTAACCACACAATGTGGATCTTTAGATTGTCCCAAAACTTTTACTAAAGGAACGGTTTAACCCAGTGGGAAAAATCAGCTGGGGGCTTTACCTTATGATCATAAATCCACTAAGGAGGTTGGACTTCTGGTTTGCTGGTTAGACCCAGGGCTATAAAGGCAAGAGGCAACATGGAGCATTGGAGAAAGTATGGGACAAGAAAGAGGATGAGCTGGGTTTTAGTCCTTCTTCAGCCATGGACTCTCATTGAGTCAGAGTAGTATAGTGGTGAAGGGGTTGAACTAGGAACATGGAGACCTTGAGTCCTACCACAAAGGTTCTCTGGGGGAGTTGGTTGAGTCACTTCATCTCAGCCCAAGAACCAAGGTGGTTCAGGGATCAAGTCCATGGACTAAAGGTTGATCGATCTAGATTCTAGATCCTGGTTCCTCAACATAAAAGTTCCCTGGGGTTCTTGGGGTCTTCGTTGAAGTGTTGGACTAGAAGCATGGAAACAGTAGAGATAGTGAAAGAATGCAAAAGCCATGAATACATAAAAGAGACAATAAGTAAAATCTCAGCCATGGGAAAGAAGCATAAGAATACAAATCTATTCTATGTTATTCTAACGCCCACACCCACCTGATCCTACTTGTTGTAAGAGAGGGCAGAGGGGATTCTGTTGGGCTTTCAAGATTCTGCAGTTAGGGACTTACAACAAACCTACAAAAAGCTACTGACGAGCCAGCATCAAATTTGAATTGAATTTGAATTTATTCGCATTTATATACCGCCCTATCTCCCTTGCGGGACTCAGGGCGGTGCACAGGCAATAATAAAATACTGCAGACAATAAATACAATAAAATATCTTAAAAATAAATTAAACTAAGAAACCTGTGCTAAAATTACAATAGAAAGCCCTGCTAAAACCAAAATTAAAACTCTTTAAAAACTATCAAAGGTCTGACTTTGCTCCTCCCCCTGGAGTCACATGATCACGTTGAAGACGCTCAGCAACCAGCATGCATTTACATCTGTTTGAAGCATCCAGCAGTCACGTGACCACAATATACAATGGTTTTGCTGGAAACTGGCGATTTGCTTCTGGCCAAAAAATGTCCCATAGCTCATCATGGGTGTGCTTGATGACTGTGGTATTAATAACCACCACGTTCGCTTAATGCTTGCGGCAAAAAAAGGTTGTAAAAACGGATCCAGTCATGGGGTGGCTGCTCCTGCCTTGGGCACAAAACCAGTAGGGAGGCCTTGGGCCAATCACCCTCTGTCAGCCTAGGGAAGAGGCCACGTTGTCAAGAAAACCCCAGGGACAAGTTCAGATAGTCAACATCTGACTATGCATCCGGAGGCTCCAGTTAGTCCAGAACGCGGGGATTTTGGGAACATCTCGAAGTTCCCATGTAACACCTCTCCTGCGCGAGCTGCACTGGCTACCGGTGGCCTTCCGGGTGCGCTTCAAGGTGCTTGTTACCATCTTTAAATTGCTCCATGGCTCGGGGCCTAGTTACTTGCGGGACCGCCTCCTGCCACATACCTCCCACCGACCGATTCGCTCCCACAGAGAGGGCCTTCTCAGGGCAACGACTGCCGGTCAATGCCGGCTAGCGACGCCCAGGAACAGGGCCTTCTCTGTGGCGGGGTCTGCCCTCTGGAACGACCTCCCCCCCGAACTCCGCACCATCACCGACCTTCCCCTCTTCCGCCGCTCACTTAAGACACTTCTTTTCCAGCAAGCTGGTCTGGCGTAGAACTTGAATTTTAGAACAACAGAGCCTCAGCCAAGTTAGATAGGTTTTTTAATGGGATTTTAGCACAGGTTTTCTATTTGATTTCTTTTTAACTTTTGTATATTGTTATTTATTGTATATTTTAATGTCCTGTGCACCGCCCAGAGTCCGTCTCGACGGAGATTGGTGCGGTTAACAAATCGAATAAATAAAATAAAATAAATGAACAGAAATCAAGAGTGGCTCAAGGTGAGCTCTCTCCCCCTCTCTCTTCCCCCCTCCCTCCCCCTCCCTCCCCCCTCTCTCACACACTCACACACGGTTGACCTTCTCGCATTTTATTATTAACATTATTATCCCCTATTGATCTGCCTGACAGGCACCCTACCGTCATTTTCAAAGAATAACTGCACCTTCCACAGAATAACCTGAGAGCAGTTTGAGCGGAACAGCTGGATGTTGCTGTCATACTTTTTGAAGCTTGCATCGATTCTGCCTACGAGCCAGACCACCAACATGTGCCTGGAAATGAGGTGTATTAAGGTGGTGGCCAGAGTGTTCTCGACCGGCATTAGCACAGAGGCGTCCACAGGAGGGTGACTTTGATTGCAAAAGTGTGGCCGCCCACCTTAACTTTTTCAGCTCCTTCCCCGCAGACGCTTCTGAATCGGTGCAGAGCAGAGGTGAAATCCAGTAGGTTCTGACAGGTTCTGGAGAACCAGTAGTGGATATTTTGAGTAGTTTGGAAAACCAGCAAATGACACTTCTGGCTGTCACCAGAGTGGGGTGGGAATGGAGAATTTGCAGTATCCTTCCCTTGGAGTCGGGAGGGAACGGAGAATTTGCAGTATCCTTCCCTTGGAGTCGGGAGGGAATGGAGAATTTGCAGTATCCTTCCCTTGGAGTCGGGAGGGAACGGAGAATTTGCAGTATCCTTCCCTTGGAGTCGGGAGGGAATGGAGAATTTGCAGTATCCTTCCCCCAGGAGTGGGGAGGGAATGGAGAATTTGCAGTATCCTTCCCTTGGAGTGGGGTGGGAATGGAGAATTTGCAGTATCCTTCCCTTGGAGTGGGGTGGGAATGGAGAATTTGCAGTATCCTTCCCCCAGGAGTGGGGAGGGAAGGGAGATTTTGCAGTATCCTTCCCTTGGAGTGGGGTGGGAATGGAGAATTTGCAGTATCCTTCCCTTGGAGTGGGGTGGGAATGGAGAATTTGCAGTATCCTTCCCCTGGAGTGGGGAGGGAATGGAGAATTTGCAGTATCCTTCCCTTGGAGTGGGGAGGGAAGGGAGATTTTGCAGTATGCTACCCCTGCCATGCCCATCAAACCACGCCCACAAAACCGGTAGTAAAAAAAAAATTGAATTTCACCACTGGTGCAGACCCAAAGAGCGTTAAGCCATAACAGGAAGCCATTAGCAAGCACAGGGAGACTTTCTCCATGCAAAAAAATCTGCAGGACAGAGAAGCAAGAATTATTCCTGACAAAACGCACCAGTCCCCCCAGAAATCTCTCCAGGAATTTTGCTCCGTATAGTTTTGTTTTTTAAAGCGTCCACAATTGTGTATCTTTGGCTGGCTCCTCTGGAGTCTGGGGACTCCTAAGTCTTTTTAGATATGGATGACAGCCCTGGGCATGTTATGTTTTCACAGATCGGATGTGTGAACAGTTCCAAAGGTTCAACGTTTTCAAGGACAGCGCAGGCACGAAAAATACAAGGCTGCTTATCAAAGCGATCAGCTGTTTGACCCTTTCCCACATCTGCAGGAAATTAGGCGCCCTCTAACCCCGAATCAGGACTGGAGGAAACCAGCAAATAAGCAAACTGTACAAGCAGCTGACAGAAGGTTTTTGGGAAATGTGGGGATCTCCAAAATCCCTGTAAAGGAGGAAGAGGCCAAAGGAAAGGGTAAAGGAAGAGACCTGAATTCATTAGTCACAACCAACTACTTTTTTCTTTCCATTCGCATAAAACTAACACGAAGTATTCTCCTCCTTCTCCTCCAGGCTAAATCCGTTGTCAAGATGGTGCATTTTCAAGAAGCAACCAGACTTTCTGATTGTTGTTTTTAAGACGTTTTGCTTCTCATCCAAGAAGCTTTTTCAACTCATCGGAGCTTGTGTGTGTGTGTGTGTGTGTGTGTGTGTGTGTGTGCACACCTTGCAATCAAGGTGATTTCCATCACTAATAATCTGGGCAAGATTTCTGAAATAGTTGGCCCTTGCCTCCTTCCTAGGGCTGAGAGAGAGCGACCGGCGCAAGGTCATCTGGCTGGCCTTGTGCCTAAGGTAGGACTAGAACTCACAGTCACCCGGTTCTTAACCTGGTACCAGTGGTGGGTTTCAAATTTTTTAGAACCTACTCTGTAGGTGTGGCCTATTTTGTGGGTGTGGCTTGGCAGTCATGTGACAGGGTGGGAGTGGCCACCTTTTAAAATGTGGTGAAACTCATTTAACAACGCTCTTGCTTAGCCACCAAAATTTTGGACTCAATTGTGATGATAAATTCTTTCTTTCTTTCTTTCTTTCTTTCTTTCTTTCTTTCTTTCTTTCTTTCTTTCTTTCTTTCTTTCTTTCTTTCTTTCTTTCTTTCTTTCTTTCCTTCCTTCCTTCCTTCCTTCCTTCCCTTCCCTTTCCTTTCCTTTCCTTCCCGTTGGGTCACTGGCAGCGGCGGGCCAGATTTACTTCCAGGTACACCGGTGGAACTCCCTCTCAACGGTTCTCTAAATTTCACCAACCGGCTCTCGCGAGTAGGTGCGAGCCTGCAGAAACCCACCACTGCCTGGTACCCTAATCACTAGATCAAATTTGCTCTCACTTTCAGTTCTACTCCTCAGTTCATGCCTTCCTCGATTAGATTTAAGCCACGCAATTAAGTCCAAACTAAGCCTAGTGAAGCTTCAGGACTAGAGTTTGGCTCCTCTTAAAAAATGTATGTATTTGGGGGGGAAGGGAAACTGCTGTTGTCTGTGGTTGGGTTCACTCCAGTGGTGGGTTATGGCAGGTACACCCCGGTACAGGCGTACCGGTGCCTAATGGGAGCACCAGGTATGATTCTGGTATAGTACTTCGGAAGGACCACCTGCCCACCTGCATTCTTTATCTGTATTTGACCCAACCAGGCCATTTGCGCACGCACACACACACACACACACACAGAGCGTATGGCGCCTGCCCGATGCTCCACCGAGCATCTGGAGCATCGCAGAGCAATGGTGCGCATGTGTGCACAGGGCACGTGCACGTGGTGGATGTCCAGCCCCGTTGCAGCATACTGGTTGCGACAGGATCTGGAACCCGTCACTGGAACCCTCAACTGCTAAGCAAACTGGTTTGTTTTTGGATGGTTATTTACAGTTCCACAGTCATGGTGATTTATAAAGTAGGGAAGTCAATTAAATTTTTAAAAAAAGGAAAGTGCTTCAGTATCAGACAAAACCTCTACCGCCCGCCATGAAAGCTGGAACGCCCACTGGTGGGTGGTAGGGATCAGGTTGACTATCACTGATTTAGACTTTACTGCTGCATTCCAAAAAAAAAAATGGAAGAAAAGTTTTGAATTAAAGAGTGATGAAAAAGAACTGGCATCCGATCGAATGAGGAAGAACGAGGCAAAGCAAATGGCTTTTCAAAAATTGTTGTTAAGGGTGGAATGATAGTAAAACATTTTATGTTAAAAATGGCTGAAATTGCATGCATGCTGTGTTGAAGGGCACAGGTTAAGCACTTTGTGCTTTGCACATTCCGAAACTGGAGCATCGATGCACTCGCACATTTCAAGCTGGTTTTAAATAGTTTATAGAGACCTGGATGCTTGTAAATGAACAGTGCTTTGCTTTTTATTTATTTATTCATGGTGTTCCCATTATTAATTATGAATGCATCATACTGCAGTTTAGGAAGTCAGAACGGTTTATTTGCAGAAGTCTTTCATGCAGTCAATTCAATACCTCTTCTTTCAACTAACCACGGGCCTCCATGTATGATAGGCAGCTCAATGTATTTCACAGTTTTCTTGGCGTTGCGTCCTGCAGAGTAGGCGTTTCTCAACCTCAGCAAGTTGAAGAAGTGTGGACTTCAACTCCCAGAATCCCCCAGCCAGCACACTTGTCCACAAACAGCATGCTGGGCTGGGGAATTCTGGGTGTTGAAGTCCGCACATCTTTAAAAGTTGCAAAATTGGGAAACGCTGCTATAGAGAGAAAGATCGACAAGCAACATATGAACTTCTCTGGGTAAAGTTTCTCCTTCATTCCTGTTTATTGATGAATCCCTAAGACACAAATGAAGCTCTTTTAAGCAGTTTGCATGCAAAAGGCACAGGGAAATACAGCAGCAGTGTTGATTTATAGTATATTTGAGGGGCTACCACAAAGAAGAGGCGGTCAACCTACTTTCCAAAGCACCCAAAGGTGAGACAAGAAACAATAGGTGGAAAATAATCAAGCAGAGAAGCAACCTAGAACTAAGGAGAAACTTCCTGACCAAACAATTAACCAGTGGAACGGCTTGCCTTCAGAAGTTATGGGTGTTTCATCACTGCAGTCTTTTAAAAAGAGCCTACAAACACACACACACACACACACACACACACACACACACACAAAATAATCTCTCAGATGCACACACTGCAGATAGCCATTATTTTTTCCTCTTTCGATTTGGAAGGCAATAAATGCAAAATTGCAACCAAGCACACCGTGCTAGGGTATTGAAAAAAGGCACCTGAACAGTCCATGTCAAAGTTACATTTCCAGCAGATTCAAAGTTACTTTTATTCATTTAGAAAAATAATAAGAAGAAGCATCCCATCCCAACTGCAGTGCTCAAGCTTCATCAGGCCAGTAATAAACAAAACAACACATTTGCCAAACAAACTTCCCTAACTTGGATTAATTTGCTCTGGGTTTCCTGAATTAATATGTCGCAGTTCTCCAACTCATTCAGTTAATTAACTGCATGCCAATGTTCTGCATGCAGCCCCTAATTTACTGGTCAGCGTAAGATCCTACATGAATTCAGCTGCTGGTTCTGTGTTTGTACTGTGGTAGACTTTCTGAATCTATAGGCGTGCACTTATGATCATGCACAGAAGAAAGAACGCAGGATTCTACCTTCCATCAATTTTTCAGTGTTCAAAACTCCAAATCATTTCCTCTTTACATTCCCCAAGGATTCCATAGTGAAAATGTGTGGTTCTTATCCACACCGGTCCACAACCTATGGCCGTAATTGTGCTTGGAATTACGGTCATAAGTTGTGACAGTCATGAAGCAGGTCATCATGTGAGCATGCCGGACTTTATGAGCATATCTGCGTTGGTTGTTAACCAAATGTTGCAGTCCTTAAGCAAGTCCGTTTTATCCAATGTACATTTTTTTTGCTGGAAATCAGAAGTCAATGGCAAAAATCGGTCACATGACCACGAGACAGTGCCAAAGGCCTTAAATTTGAGCCGATTGTCAGGTGTCCAAATTGCAATCACATTACTGCCAGGGGGTGGCATACCAGTGGTGGGTTTCCATTTTTTTTACAACCAGTTCGCTTGTGCGCAGAAGCGTCCGGAAGGGTGGGTGGAGCCTCTCACCAAAGCCACTTCCAGTTCGCCCAATCCGGCAGAAACCCAACTCTGAGCTGTACAGTTCTTTGAACTTCAAAATTGGGGCCTAAGGTACCTTTGGGGGAGGAGGTCCGTCATAAATTGGAATGTTCGCTAAGCAAGGACTACATGTATGATAGGCAGCTCCATGTATTTCACAGTTTTCTCGGCGTTGCGTCCTGCAGAGTAGGTGTTTCTCAACCTCAACAAGTTCAAGAAGTGTGGCCTTCAACTCCCAGAATCCCCCAGCCAGCACACTTGTCCACAAACAGCATGCTGGGCTGGGGAATTCTGGGTGTTGAAGTCCGCACATCTTTAAAAGTTGCAAAATTGGGAAACGCTGCTATAGAGAGAAAGATCGACAAGCAACATATGAACTTCTCTAGGTAAAGTTTCTCCTTCATTCCTGTTTATTGATGAATCGCTAAGACGCAAATGAAGCTCTTTTAAGCAGTTTGCATGCAAAAGGCACAGCTAATACAACTGCAGGTAGATTTATCCTCTTCCACCCAACATCTCCGGTATAAAACGCAGGGCTCCCCCAACACGGAGATTGATTTAAATCTTTTAATTTCAGCAGTGGGTTGGTATTCTTAAAAACAAAACAAAACCAGCCCAAACTCCCTAACAGAAATTTCCAGGGAAAGAAATGCACAATTTCCTGAGAGGGGACAGTGCAAATACGGTGTGCAGCGGCCTCTGGCAGCCAGCCGAGTGCGTCCCACTGGAATGGAGGTTTCCAGGAACCGCAGGAACCGTTTTTCATTCGCCTGTCCAGAGTCAAAAAGTCTCTAGAGCTATTTGAAGAAGAGATCTTCCCTTAAGAGAGGTCTACGTACTTTGCGACAATCCCTTGAAGAGTCCAATCCCGCCTTCGATGTGAACTGATCTTTTGGGTCTCCAATAACTGGGATTCTGCCATGACGATGGAAGACATTCCAGTCGAGGAGAAACAACCTTTTATGGAAGAGAGGAGTTTCTGAAGCCGACGTCAAATATCGAAGATCGTGAAATCAATCCTCACCTCCGTTGGGATCCCAGCAGCTGCAGAAATCTGCCTAACCTGGTGAGAATGGCAAACATACATTGCATGGGCTGATGGGCTCAACAGGGGTAGGAAACCAACATTCAAAATCAAAGAATTCAGACCTCCAATGTTAACTGGCCAACAAGGAAACAAAGCAGGTTCCTTAATTCTTCTCGGGCCGGTTCCGGTTGAGAACAGCTTTGGGAGCAAATTCCAGCTTGTCTTTCAGGCTGACCACTTGGGTCAAGTCTTTCCCGGCGCTCTCTTGGAGCTTACGGTCCTCCCGCCGTTCCGAAATGCTCTTCTCGTCCTCGGGGGTCTGCGGAGGGGGCTTGCCCCGGATGAACCACTCAAGATTGTAGCCCACCACCCCGACCACAAAGGCTACGGGGAAGGTGACGTAAGGAGCATAGGTCCGTATGCCCGCCCAGAAGATGGGCCACATGACTCCAGCAGGGGATCTGTAGAAGGGAAGAGAGACACTGTTGAAGGGCTAGAAACTCCGTCAAACCTAGAAGGTAGTCCTCGACTTACAACAATTCACTTAGTGGCCGTTCAAAGTTGCAACGGCGTTGGAAAAAAAAGGGACCGATGACCAATTTTTCCACAGTTACGACCTTTGCAGCATCTCCACGATCACGTGATCAAAATTCAGAGGCTCTGCAACTGGTTCGTACTTATGACTGGGTCCCAAGATCACGAGATCCCCTTTTGCAACCGTCTGACAAGCAAAGTGCATGGGGAAGCCAGGTTCATTTTAACAAACAGGTTACTAACTTATCAACCGCAGGGATTCATTTGGCAACTGTGGTTGCAAGAAAGGTCGTTCCAATGGAGCAAAACTCACTCAACAAGTGGCTCTCCTAACAACAGAAATGTGGGGGCTCGACTATGGTCCTAAGTCGAGGACTACCTGTCGTGAGGTCCGAGGCACGCTCCGAAAATGGAATTGCACAGGGAAACTATCTATATTCTTCAGCTATGATTAGTCTGGCCAGAAATCCCAATTTTAAGCGTCTGCTTTAAAGCATCTGTGGGGTCTTTGGTGCTCTCTTGAGCTTTAGAATTAGAATTTTCTTGCAGATGTTCCATTGCAATGGTGGGATTCAAAAAATTTACTACCAGTTCTGTGGGCGTGGCATGGTGGGCGTGACAGGAGACGGATAGTATCAAATCTCCATTCCCTCCCCACTCCAGGGGAAGATTACTGCAAAATCCTCATTTCCTCCCAATCAACTGGGACTCGGGAGGAGAGAATAGATGGGGCCAGCCAGAGGTGGCATTTACCAGTTCTCCGAACTACTCAAAACTTCCGCTACTGGTTCTCCAGAACTGGTCAGAACCTGCTGAATTCCACCTCTGTTCCATTGGTACTGATGACATTACCTAGTTTAGCAATGAAATGTCTGCAACCACCACGCTCAGGGAGCACCAAAGACGCCCCAATTTAATCTGGAGTTACAAATATTCTATCGGTCCATCCATCTATTTCGTAGATATTCATTGCTCCTCCACCCCTTCTGCACAAGCGGTAATGCCCGTTGTGAATTCTCTAGGGCCTAGGCTGTGATCAAATAACCATTTTTATTTAGTAGTGAAAGAGAATGCAAGAAGCTAATTCATTTTGAAGCATTTAAGGGGATAAACATGGGAAGAGATCTGTGGCAGGGCGAATTCCGAGCGCCACATAATGGAGTGAGCTCCCATTACTTGTCTCGGCTTCTGCCAACCTAGCAATTCAAAAGCACCTAAAAATGCAAGTAGAAAAACAGGAACCAACTTTGGTGAGAAGGTAACAGCGTTCCGTGCGGCTTCGGCATTTAGTCATGCCGGCCACATGACCACGGAGACGTCTCCGGACAGTGCTGGCGCTTTGGCTTTGAAACGGAGATGAGCATTGCCCGCTAGAGTCAGGAACGACTAGCACATATGTGCGAGGGGACTCTTTACCTTTAAGAGCGGTAGTTGGACTGTTGTACTTCCGTATCTGCCCCCTTAATTTGGCAGGAAGCCTGCCTTTAATGCACATCTGTAGGGGCGCAATTTCAACCAACAACGGCTTTTAGCAGAGGTGGGGGGGGCAAGAATCCATTTTGCTAGAAGGAGGGGTATTTATCTGCAGGTGATTGAGTTCCCCCGGGGAGATGACAAAACAAGCCACCCGGAGTTAAAGTGATAGCACTTTAAAAGACTAACCCTCCCTTTATTGGTCTTTAAAAAGCCACAAAGGCTCTTGATTGGTTTTCCCTGAGTAGCTGTTTGAAATGTCATGTAGTCCCCTGGGCTCTTTCCTTTGCAGAGAGCCAGAAATCAAAAGCACTTTATTTAAGCAGAATTATCTCTTGCATGCTTGGCTCCAAAGTCCTATTGCAAACAAACAAACACACACACACACACACACACAGTTCTCACTGCGGCCTCTCGCCCTGCTTCAGCAAGGCAGAGGCTCTGTCAGCCCTACAAGCAGGGGTGAAATTCAGCCGGTTCGGACAGGTTCTATAGAACCGGCGGCAGCGATTATGCGCAGTTCGGAGAAGCGGTAAATCGCACCACTGACTGGCCCCTCCCCTCCCCTCCCACTCGCTCCGTTTCCCGCCTCTCTTGCCTAGAGTCACACCCAAGGCATAGCTGCTGCTGCTCCCGGGTTCCTTTGTTTGTCTCGACCACGCGCCCTGCTTGATCTCTGCCTGGTGAGCCTTCCTTCACTCTCTCCACCGCGGTTTTTCTCCCCCTCAGCAGCAGGGTCTGGACTGTCCGCGGGAATCATTCCTCAATCCTGCCACAGCGCAGTGAATTCCGACGGGCTGGATGCGGGTAGGAAGGGCCTGGCTCCCACAGTGCTTCCTCGCTGGCCACGCCCACTCAGTCACATGACCTGCCCTCCCACCAAGAATCAGTAGGGAACAATTTTGAATTTCACCCCTGACTACACGGTTATGACTGTTCCTACAGGGAGTCCTCAACTTACAACGGTTCGTTTAATGACCGAAGTTACAACAGAGTGAAGAAAAAGCAACTGAGGGCCATTTTTCACTCTTGCAACCGTTGTGGCAGCATCCCCGTGGTCACATGATCAAAAGTCAGGCGCTTGGTAACTGACTTGTATTTATGACGGTTGCAGCGTCCCTGGGTCACTGGATCCCCTTTGGCGACCTTCTGACAAGCAAAGTCAATGGGGAAGCCAGATTCACTTAACAGCCATGTTACTACCTTAACAACTGCAATGATTCACTCAACAACTGTGGCAAGAAAGGTTGTTCAATGGGGCAAAACATTCTTAACTGTCTCGCTTAGGTAAAGGTAAAGGTTCCCCTCACACATATGTGCTAGTCGTTCCTGACTCTAGGGGGCGATGCTCATCTCCATTTCAAAGCCAAAGAGCCAGCGCTGTCCAAAGACATCTCCATATTCATTTAGCCGGCATACTAAACGCCGAAGGCGCGCGGAACGCTGTTACCTTCCCACCATAGGTGGTTCCTATTTTTCTACTTGCATTTTTATGGGTCTTTTCCCGTTTAAGATTGAGATTGTCTTGGCAACGTTTCGGCGAGGTCTCACTCACCATCTTCAGGCTGGTGTTTTCGGCTTCGGAGCTGCCGTCTTTCTATATCTATTAAAGCTAACCTACTTTACAATAATTTCTGTAATTAAAAAGAAAAACTGGAAATCTAAGAAGGAAAAAAATTAAAAGCTGAACAATTTTTTTAAAATGCCAAATTATATCTAACTTCAAAAATGGAAATTTTAAAAAAGAAACAAGTTAATAGATCCTTAAAATGCGATTACTTTCTTTAATTTCATCATTGTAATTGAATTAAAACTAGATCATATTGATGGGGTTGCCTTCTTTATTTTTTTCTTTCTTATGGGAAAGGAAATTTGATGTAAATCAGGCCATCACAATCATTTATCCTATAGTTGTTTGGGCATACATTCTCCGAATAACAGATTTTTTGTTTTGTTTTGTTTTAATAACTCTAACCCAATAGGCTAGGAAATGTAGGCATAGACTGAGCAGAACAAAAACATTTAGCTGGCCTTGAAAACAATACATAGTTTACAAAACAACAAGAGGCAATTCAGTATAATATCTATCATATCATATCATATTCAGTGTAATACCTATCATTCAAACTCAGGTATCCTTTTTAGAATAATGCCAACAAGAATAGCATTGTAAAATATACATTTTTAACAGAAGGCCTTTTGGAAAAAATCACATCAGAAATTCTTCACTTATGATATCTTAAAATATCAAGAGGGCAATTGATATGAACTAAGTCAGGGGTCTCCAACCTTTGCAACTTTAAGTCTGAAGGACTTCAGCTCCCAAACTTCTCCAGCCAGCTTTGCTGGCTGGAGAATTCTGGGAGCTGAAGTCCTTCAGACTTAAAGTTGCAAAGGTTGGAGACCCCTGAACTAAGTGGCCCTCGTTAACCTTTGGTTCCAAGGTAAAGGTAAAGGTTTCCCTTGCACATATGTATTAGTCATTCCTGACTCTAGGAGGCGATGCTCATCTGTGTTTCAAAGCCAAAGAGCCAGCACTGTCCAACGACATCTCCATGGTCATTCAGCCAGCATGACTAAACGCACAGAACACGGTTACCTTCCCCCCAAAGGTGTTCCTATTTTTCTACTTGCATTTTTATATGCTTTAGAACTGCTAGGTTGGCAGAAGCTGGGACAACTAACGGGAGCTCACTCCATTATGTGGTGCTAGGGATTCGAACTACCAAACTGCTGACCTTTCTGATCGACATGCTCAGCATCTTAGCTATGGAGCCACCGCATCCCTTTTTCCAAAAGTAGATCCACATTTTAAGAAAGTCCTTCCCAAAATTGCTTTTTATCTCAAGACACATCAAAGCTTCTTGGGATTATCTATGAGCCTGAAAGACTGTTTTGACAGCTGTTAAAGTCCCAAATTATCCAGGATTTTTTAAAGCAAGCACCTGCATCCTGTACTGTATTTGGAAATGTACCGGAAATCTATGTTCCTATTTAAGAACAGCTAATTAGATTCCCAGTAATAATTCCAATGTGCAGGGAAGTTGGTATTTTCAAGAAAAATAATGATTTATTTGTAAAATTGTCTGAGCACAGACAATTTAGCTAGGCCTCTTCTGTCCAGGAAGGACAGCAGTCTCATCACCTCTCTAGACTAGTGTTTCTCAACCTCAGCAACCTTCAAAATATATGGACTTCAACTTCCAGAATTCCCCGCCAGCCATGCTGAAATCCACTCATCTTACAGTTTGAAAAACAAAGAACTATGTCACCACTTTGATCTAATACTGAGGTTGTGGTGGTACTCTTCTGTTTTTCTCTAACGTCTCTAATCCAATAACTTAATTTCCAAGTCTCCTAAAGTGTTGTCAGGTAATGAGGATTTAACAGCTGCCAGCTGATGTAAGGTTGTAAGCTGTAATGTATAAGCGGATGCAATGGGGATGATATAGCAATACAGGTATAGCTGGTTTAAGACTCTGGTGGGGTCCACACAAGTCATTTACCGTTTTAAGAGGTGCCTATATATAGGAGGGCATTAGAGGGCATCTCTCTCTCTCTCTCTCTCTCTCTCTCTCTCTGTGTGTGTATCTTATTTCTCTCCTTGTCTCCGTAACTGAGTGATAAGGGATTTATCTGTCGTGTGTTTGTTTGTATATATTTGTATATAAACCACTATTAATGCAGGGATCTCCAACCTTTGCAACTTTAAGTCTGAAGCTGAAGCCCTTCAGACTTAAAGTTGCAAAGGTTGGAGACCCCTGGTCTAAAGGCTCTGTGTGCTGCATTTTGCTCCTGGATTTATCTCATAAGGCCCTCAATGTGCTGTTAGCTCCCTCCAAATAGGGGAAGCTCAGAGTTGGGGATACACACAAAGAGAGACAGACAGACACACACACACACACACACACACACACACACGTCCACGCAAGCGCTGCCCCCCTCCCCAGCGGTCAAAGCCCTGGCTCTTTCCCAAAGGAGGCGCCCGGAACGCGCAAGCCAGGAATCCCCCATTCCAACCCCGTGGGAAAGCCCTCCTCCTCCTCCTCCTCCTCCAAGGTCGGGACCCTCGGTGGCCGAAGAAGCTCCCGGGAGCGACCTTGCGGCCGATCGGCTCGACCCAAAGCCAGCCGGAGCCCGCCAGCCGGCCTCCCCTGCCCCAGCGGTGGGGAAGGAAAAGCGCGCAGGGAGGGAAGGAAGGAAAGCAGGCAAGGGGGCTTCCGACGGCCGGGACTCCCTCGCCTCCCCTCGCCGCCCTCCGTCTCACCTCCGCCTCCGCCTCCTCCAGCGGAGCCGCCAAGCCAGGCCAAGCCTCCTCCGGCGGGCTCCGCGTGCGCCCTGGCTCCGCTTCCTGCCGCCGCTTCATTGGGCGCCGCGGCTCTCCGCCCAGGGCTGCCCATTGGCGGCGAGAGGAGAGGCCGGGCCGAGGAGGGAGCGAGCGAGCGGGAGGCGCTTCCTTCCCCCGGTCCTCGTGCCCCGGCTTGGCGCGCCTCCTCGGGCATCTCCGTCCGCCCTCCCGGAGGCAGAGGGAGCTTCGGTTCCTCCACCTGGTTCTCGCTGGAAGATGTACGGGTAGCCCTGGACTTAACAAGGGTTCGTTTAGTGACCGTTGAAAAGTTCCAGCCGCGTGGGAGAAAAGTGACCTATGGGCTGTTTTTCGCACTTAGGACCGTTGCAGCGTCCCCCAGGGCTGGGTCCAAAATTCAGATGCCCTTCAGACTCTTTTTTTAAATTATTCTCTAACTATCTATCTATCCATTCATCCATCACCCACCTACCTACCTTTCTATCTCTGTCTGTCTCTCTCTATTTGTCTGTCTGTCTGTCTACCTTTCTATCTACCTACCTACCTACCTTTCTATCTGTCTGTCTACCTATCTACCTACCTACCTACCTACCTTTCTATGTCTGTCTGTCTGTCTCTATCTGTCTGTCTGTCTACCTTTCTATCTACCTACCTACCTACCTTTCTATCTCTGTCTGTCTCTCTATTTATCTGTCTGTCTGTCTACCTACCTACCTTTCTATGTCTGTCTGTCTGTCTCTATTTATCTGTCTGTCTGTCTACCTTTCTATCTACCTACCTACCTACCTACCTACCTTTCTATCTCTGTCTGTCTCTCTATTTATCTGTCTGTCTGTCTACCTTTCTATCTACCTACCTATCTACCTTTCTATGTCTGTCTGTCTGTCTCTATTTATCAGTCTGTCTGTCTACCTTTCTATCTACCTACCTACCTTTCTATCTCTGTCTGTCTCTCTATTTATCTGTCTGTCTGTCTACCTTTCTATCTACCTACCTACCTACCTACCTTTCTATATCTGTCTGTCTGTCTCTCTATTTATCTGTCTGTCTACCTTTCTATCTACCTACCTACCTACCTTTCTATGTCTGTCTGTCTATCTCTCTATCTGTCTGTCTACCTTTCTACCTACCTACCTACCTATCTACCATCCTTCCTTCCATTCATATCTATCTAGCTACCTACCTACCTTTCTATCTGTCCATCTGTCTGTCTGTCTACCATCCTTCCATCCATATCTATCTACCTACCTACCTACCTTTCTATCCATCTGTCTGTCTGTCTGTCTGCCTACATTAATTACATCCTGGACATAAATTGTTTCAACTTCTTCCCTCAAAACAACGCTGTAGGGCAGTGATGGCGAACCTTTGTGCAAAGGTGTGCCAAATTGTGCATGTGCATGCGATAACACGCATGCCTGTGCCCACACCCACAAAGCAATGGGCCCTACCCAAATGAACATGGCACATGACCCCCATTGGGCCCGTTTTTCACCCTCCCCAGGCTCTGTAGGCTTTCCTGAAGCCTGGGGAGGGCGAAATCAGCCTCCCACAGCCCTCCGGAAGGCCAAAAATTAGCTGGTCTTTGTGCGCTAGAGCTGACAGCTCGTGTGCCAGCAGATATGGCTCCACAGGTCACCTGTGGCATGCATGCCATAGGTTCGCCACCACGGCTATAGGGCACTGCACACCAGAACAACTAGACACAGTTATTTCCCGAATGCCATCGCTCTGCTAAACAACTAATTCCCACAATAATTTACTAAGACTGCATTACATTTTTTCTCTTCCTTCCTAGTATCTATCTCTTCCCACTTATGACTATTAACTATGTTGCTTGTATCTTTAAATTTTATATTTTATTTGTTTCCTAGTATCATTTGATTGCTTGTTAGTAATCTTGACTATCACTAAGTGTTGTATCTTATGACTCTTGATGAATGTATTCTATTTTATTTTTCTTTATGTACACTGAGAGCTTATGCACCAAAGACAAATTCCTTGCGTGTCCAATCATACTTGGCCAATAAAGAATTCTATTCTATGCTAAATAAGGTACAAACTACGAAAGAAAATAGGAAGACAGTGAGGGGGAAGGAGGGAAAGAGAAGTGAGGAAGGGCTGGGAAAAAGGAGGGGGAAAGGGTTGACTTCCGACTCCCTCTGTTGCAGTAAAATAAAGCATTAACATTGAACTGCAACTTTTTGTTTTTCCATAGTAATACAAACTAGCTATTTCTATAAACACGTATCAATCTGATCGGCACAACCCCAAATCATATTTGCAACTGCCTCATATTTACGACGGTTGCAGTGTCCTGGGGTCACCTTTGGCGACATTCTGGCAAGCAAAGTCAATGGGGAAGGCAGATTCACTTAACAACGGCATCATTAGCTTTAAAAAGGGCAGCAATTCATTTAACAACGATGGCAAGGGAGATCGTAAAACTCACTTTGACAAATGTCTCACTTAGCAACATAAATTCTGGGCTCAGTTGTGGTTGTAAGTTGAGGACTAACTGTCATAGGTAGTAGAAGAGGCATACTTTACTTTACTTTATTTCAATTTATATACCGCCCTTTTCACCCAAAAAGGGACTCAGGGCGGTGCACAGAAAGATAAAACCCCACAATATACAAAATATAAAAAACAATTAAACCAGTAGAGCTGTGCTAAAATTTAAATAAATAATTAAAACCCATAAATAACAAATTAAAATATTCCCTAATCTATGTCAGGCCGGCATAGAATCAAAATAGCAATACTGCTAGTAATAGCACGTAGACTTATATGCCGCTTTACTGTGCTTTTACAGCCCTCTCTGAGCGGTTTACAGAGTCAGCCTCTTGCCCCACTGACAATCTGGGTCCTCATTTGACCCCCCTCAGAAGGGCGGAAGGCTGAGTCAACCTTGGACTAGCAATAGCACTTAGACTTATATAGCGCTTCATAGTGTTTTTACAGCCCTCTCTAAGCGCACTATAATTAAGCTTACTGTTGCAACCCACCCAGAAACACCGTGTGAAATGCTGCAGCCCCCTTGGTGGTGGGTATGTGCCACTGCAAGGGTGGAGGAGGTCTGCAGGGAGAAGTCCAAAAGGACAAGGGACAATGCCTGTAAAGAACTGTGAAGCGGTATCTAAGTCTAAGTGCTAGTGTTAGTGCTATTGCTATACCCGTTGTTTCTGAAGGCAATTAAGACAGAGCGATTGGGGGGGGAAATGACACACTCTGTGTAACTGCGATTGCCGACGCTGCTGTGTAATTTTACCGTGGGACAGTCTCTCCCGCTAATGATTATTTATTAATCTAATTTATGGGATTAGAGTGTTATTGGGGATGCTCTGTCATTTTGATTATTGTCATTTGTATTGTTTGCCATGGTCGTTTTATTGTTAATGGTTGTGCTGCGGATGTTTTATTAGTTTGTACTGTTGGTTGCACCCTGGATGCATTAATTGGAGTTTGTGTCAGCTGCTGTGAGGCTGAATAAATTTCAGGCACACAGAATTCATAAATAAGATTAGGGCTCCCTAAATACAGGGACTGGGTTTTCAACAGCACACGACATTACAGCAAACCTCCTGTGATTGACTTTAGCTCTGGGTTCATAGTGCATGTTAAATATGGGTGTTTTTTTTAAAAAAAAATTGCAGTTGCTGTGTTTATCTGTGCCGTAGATCAGGGGTCTCCAACCTTTGCAACTTTAAGTCTGAAGGACTTCAGCTCCCAGAATTCTCCAGCCAGCTTTGCATTTGCATTCTTTTAGAGCAGGGGTCTCCAACCTTTGCAACTTTAAGTCTGAAGGACTTCAGCTCCCAGAATTCTCCAGCCAGCAAAGCTGTCAGTGTCAGGGCCTGGGCCAGGGGTCTCCAATCTTTGCAACTTTAAGTCTGAAGGACTTCAGCTCCCAGAATTCTCCAGCCAGCTTTGCATTCGCATCCTTTTAGAGCAGGGGTCTCCAACCTTTGCAACTTTAAGTCTGAAGGACTTCAGCTCCCAGAATTCTCCAGCCAGCTTTGCATTCGCATCCTTTTAGAGCAGGGGTCTCCAACCTTTGCAACTTTAAGTCTGAAGGACTTCAGCTCCCAGAATTCTCCAGCCAGCTTTGCATTCGCATCCTTTTAGAGCAGGGGTCTCCAACCTTTGCAACTTTAAGTCTGAAGGACTTCAGCTCCCAGAATTCTCCAGCCAGCTTTGCATTCACATCCTTTTAGAGCAGGGGTCTCCAACCTTTGCAACTTTAAGTCTGAAGGACTTCAGCTCCCAGAATTCTCCAGCCAGCTTTGCATTCGCATCCTTTTAGAGCAGGGGTCTCCAACCTTTGCAACTTTAAGTCTGAAGGACTTCAGCTCCCAGAATTCTCCAGCCAGCTTTGCATTCACATCCTTTTAGAGCAGGGGTGTCCAACTTTTGCAACTTTAAATCTGAAGGACTTCAGCTCCCAGAATTCATAGATTATCAGAACTGTGGTTTATAGAACTAGTTCAGCTCATTGAAAAATGATGATGATGATGATGATGATGATGATGATGATGATGATGATGATGATGATGATGATGATTGATGATGATGATGGTGGTGATGGTGATAGTAATAATAGTAATAATAATAATACATTACTTTAACAGTTCCCAGGTTGTTGGTTAGGACTCGAGCTGTTGAGCTACCAAATACCTTAAGGCTGTGAATCTCACCAAATCTCACCTAATAACAACAATAACAACAATGTAATGGCCTGTTTTGAATATAATGCACTGACTGTACTCAAAATGGGCCAGTTCCACTTTTGGGGTTTTCTCTTTCTGTAAGAGGAGATTACAAACAGATGGGGAAGAAATGGAGGAAGTGACAGATTTTATTTTCCTGGGCTCCACAATCACCGCAGATGGGGACTGCAGCCAAGAAATTAAAAGACCCTTGCTCCTGGGGAGGAAAGCGATGGCAAATCTAGACAGCATGCGAAAAAGCAGAGACATCTCCCTGACAACAAAAGTGCTTACAGTCAAAGCTCTGGTTTCTCCAGTTGCAATGGATGGCTGTGAAGGTTGGGCCATAAGGAAGGTTGAGCACCAAAGAATGGAGGCCTTTGAACTCTGGTGCTGGAGAAGACTCCTGCGAGTCCCTTGGACTGCAAGGCGATCAAACTGGTCAGTCCTAGAGGAGGTCAACCCTGACTGTTCTTTAGAAGGCCAGATCCTGAAGATGAAACTCAAATACTTTGGCCACCTAATGAGAAGGAAGGACTCCCTGGGGAAGAGTCTCATACTGGGAACGCGGGAAGGCAAAAGAAGAAGGGGACGATAGCGTATGAGGTGACTGGATGGAGTCACAGAAGCAGTAGGCGTGAGCTTAAATGGACTCCAGAGGATGGTAGAGGACAGGAAGGCCTGGAGGAACGTTGTCCATGGGGTCGTGATGGGTCGGACACAACTTCTCAACTAACAACAATAGGAGATACTTGGTTTTCTTAAAACCAATCATGTACCAAACTTGACTGAATTCTAGAATCATTTCTTTCTTACATATCTGAGGATGAGGTTTCAAGAAAAATGTGATGGTGCCGTATTCTAACACCTCTGACCTTTAAATAGCGAGTTTTATCTTGTCCTTCAGCATGGAATTTTCTCTTCTTGAAAATATTCAGATTAATACAGTTGGAAGGGACCTTGTAGGTCATCTAATCCAACCTCCCACCCAAGCAGGAGACCCACACCATTTCTGACAGATGGCTGTCCAGTCTCTTCATGAAATCTTCCAGTGATGAAGCTCCCACAACTTCTGAAGGCAACATCTGTTCCATGGGTTGATTGTTCTCACTGTCAGAAAGTTCCTCCTTATTTCTAGGTTGAATCCTCTCTGGGGCAGCCTCTCAAATATTGGAAGACTGCTATCCTGTCTCCCCTGGTCTTTCTCTTTACTAGACTAGCCATGTCCACTTCCTGCAACCGTTCATCGTATGTTGTATGAAGGCAACCAGCAAAGATTGCAAGTAATAAAGTTAGTACAGTACTCGACTTACAATTTTCTAATGGGGGCCAGAATTTCAATTGCTTAGCAAGTTGTTAAGTGAGCCATTCTCAATTTTATGACCTTTTTGGCATGGTTGTTAAGCGAATCACTGCTTAAGTGAGTCTGACTTCCCTCATTATCATTGCTTGATGGAAACCTCCGGGTAAGATCTCAAGTACCAAAAAGGAATCACACGATCCCAGAACACTGCAACTGTCGTAAATACAGATACTCGATTTACAAGAGTTCATTTAGTGGCCGTTTGAACTTACAACGGCACTAGTAAAAGTGACATGGCCATTTTTCACACTTAAGACCATGCCAGCATCTCACATGACCAAAATTCAGATGCCTGGCAACTGATTCATATTTATGACAGTGGCATTGTCCTGAAATCATGGTACCTTGTCACCTGACAAGCAAAGATTCACTTAATGACCATGTTACTCCGTTACCATGTTACTAAATTAAAAACTGAGCTGATTCACATAACAACTATGGCAAGAAAGGTCATAAAATGGAGCAAATTCACCTAACAACTGCCTCACTTAGCAACATAAATTTTGGACTCAATTGTGGCCGTAAGTCAAGGACTACCTTTACATGCCAGTTATCAAGTAGCCAAATTTAGATCATGTGGCTGGGGGGGGGGGGTGCTGCAACTGTCATAAGTGTGAGGAGCAATTTAAGTCACGTTTTTCAGTGGCGTGCCGTTGTAACTTGGAACGGTCACTGAATGAATTGTCATAAGTTGAGGGCTTCCTGTCAAATCAAAGGCTATGAATTCTCCTCGCGTGCATTCTAAGGTTCCTCTTCGGGGAATTCTTAAATCCTTAAATTCTGTCAGGTTACAAGAAAATAAACATTGATTTATTTAGATCAGACAATTCTCTGCCGTGCTTTTCCTTCAGACACTCAAAATCGCTTACAGTCAATAAATAATGCATGTAAACTATTTTTGCGGTGGATGAAGGCTACGAAACGTTGCTTGCATTTGGGTGAAGCTCTGTGCCATTTTTTATCCCCGGCGTTTTTTTTTTCTTTCCAAGGGAGATGCTGCTGTTACTCCTGCTTGTTGATGGCTTCTGCCTAAGTCACACACCTCCCCTTAAATCTTGCTTTCTTTAACTCAGGGGTCTCCAACCTTTGCAACTTTAAGTCTGAAGGAGTTCAGCTCCCAGACTTCTCCAGCAAAGCTGGCTGGAGAATTCTGGGAGCTGAAGTCCTTCAGACTTAAAGTTGCAAAGGTTGGAGACCCCTGCTTTAACTACAGGGTGTGGAATTATCTTTGGCTGGATTCACACAACATGTCGAGCCCGGAATCAATAAACAGCGTTAAAGGTTGGGCGTGATGCTTGAGCCCTCGGATTCTGTGGCCACAACGTATCTTTCTCACACAATATTCTATCTAGGCCCGTGATGGCACGTGTCCGACAGGTGACACCCGGAGCCTTATCTTTAACAGAGTTGGAAGGGACTTGCAGGTCATTTAGTCCAACCCCCTGCCCAAGCAGGAGACCTTACATCTGCCTCTACCTAGGACTGAACTCACAACCTCCTGATTGGGAGGCGAGAGCTTCACCTCTAGGCCACAGCAGCAGATCTGTGGGCACACAAGCCGTCGCCCAGCTCATCTCCACTGTGCATGCGCGCATGTCTCCTGCCGTCCATCTGATTTTCAGGTCATTGTCGTGCATGTGGAAGACATATATGCATACACGGGAGGGGGGGTGTCACATGTGCATTCGCAGGGAGGAGCTTGGGAGAGTGTGGCACGCCTCCCTGCGGCCCATTTTTGGTCCCAGGAGGCTTTTTGGTCCCTGTGCGGGGGGAGCGGGGAAATGTTGCAGGGGGCTCACATGTGCATGCCCAGAGGGGTGTAGTGCAGGATGATGTCACACACACATTATGGGTGTGGGTGCACACATGTGCGTTGTCGCATGCGTGTTCACGTTTTTGGCACTCGAGGACAAAAAGGTTAGCCATCACTGATCTAGGTTTAGTCGGTGTTGGGTCTTGATTTCTTTGTAGTCCAATGTGTTGTGTGAACGCAGGCCACTTGACTCCTCTTTGGTTTAATGTAGGTACAGCATATCTAACCTTGGCCGCTTAAAGATTCTTTTTTAAGACCTGCTGTCTGGGGAATTCTGGGTGTTGAAGTCTACAAGTTGCCAAGATTGGACATCCCTGGTTGGGTTCCTACCAGTTTGGACCAGTTCGTCCGAACCAGTAGTGGTTTGGTGGCCTGGGAACTAGCAGTGATCCCAGGCCTGCCACGCCCCTGAACTGGTTCTCTTGGCAGCACCATAAATGGCGCCATCTTGTTTTTTTGCTTCTGCACATGTGCAGAGTAAATTTTTATTGCACTGCGCATGTGCGCAAAACATGCCCGTGTGGCGCAGCTGTGAGCGAACCGGCAGTAGTGACTGCCGGAACCCACCCCGCCCCCGCCCTGGTTTAATGAATTACACGTAACTAGGAAATAAATTGATGCACTAATGAAGTTGAGACTCTTCCTTTAGAGATAGTTGAGAAAATATTATTTATTTATTTATTTATTTTTCATATTTATAACCCGCTCCCATTTCACAAGGGACTCGGGGCGGCGAACATAGAATTAAATCAATAAATACAAAATACAAATACATAGATATTAGATGCCTGTGTTGTAACCGTTTTTAAAACCCTCGTTTATAATTGGCGGTGCTGGGGTTACGCAAGGCTGGCTAGTTGAAAGAAGTCTTCTAATGAAGTTAGAAAGTGACAAAAAGACTAAAATATGGGATTAGAGCAGTGGTTCTCAACTTGTGGGTCAAGACCCCTTTGGGGGTCGAACGACCCTTTCACAGGGGTCGCCTAAGACCATCGATGGTCTTTGGAACCGAGGCACCAATTGTATGGTTGCGGGTCACCACAACATGAAGAACTGTATTAATGGGTCGCGGCATTGGGAAGGTTGAGAACGACTGGATTAGAGGGGTAGTTAAATTTATTAAAAGATCTAATATCAGGCCATATCAGTAAATATATATATATATATATATTGTGATCCAAAGTTTCTCTTCTATTTTCATTTCATTTTATTTATTTTTAACAATCAGAAATGTATTTCTTTAATTCTACCTCTTACTAATCCACGATGGCTTTGTTTATATCTTCCGCTATTCTTTATTCCTTTTAAAATGCAAATCGCTGCGCTCGCCTCTTTTTCTCATGTAAATATTCTTGTTCAAAGATTGAAATGCAAATGCTCCGAAATGTAAGCGTTTTTTAAAAAAAGTGACTGCTGCTATTTGCCGACATATTTGTTTTCTTTTATTATTAGCTATGTCTCAATTTAACAATCCGATTCTGGATTCAAAGTTGGCTTTAAACTTGAAATTCTCTTACCTGTGAAGTTTTTGGAGCTTGATTGTTTGCTTGCAGATATGTTTTATGTTTATGTTTATTATTAAATTTGTATACCGCCCTTCTCCCTTGCGGGACTCAGGGCGGTGAACAGGCATCAATAAAAACATACAAAAGACATCAATACATAAAATACTATAAAATAATATTAAATTGGGGCCCGTTCTAAAATCCAGAATAAAAACTCTTAAATAAAACCAATTAAACCAATTAAAAGCTACTACGCCAGGCCGGCCACACGGAATAAATGCGTTTTCTAGGCCCGACAAAAGAGGCGCAGGTCAGTGGTCGTACGTAGGTCGGGGGGTAGGTCGTTCCAGAGGGCAGGGGCTGCCACAGAGAAGGTTCTCCCCCAAGGGGTCGCCAGGCGGCATTGTTTGGCCGACGGCACCCTGAGGAGGCCTAGTCTGTGGGAGCGAACTGGTCGGTGGGAGGTATTTCATTACCCAAGTAGGTAACTTCATCAGTGTGAGTGAGTGTGGTGTTATGCTCTGTTTATATACAGTAACTTGCCCTGCCAGTTTGGGTGGAAGTATAGTTTTCCCCTTGGAGTGTTCCTTGATTAGAATATTGTTCTCTGCTTGGTTGTTTGTCTGGCATCAGTGGTGGGCTGTCAATTTTTTTACTACCAGTTCGGGCGTGCTTCTGCACATGCACAGAAGCCTCTGCGCAGGTGGGCGGAGCCTCCCACCACTGCTACTACCGGTTCGTCCGATCCAAGCCGAACCGGGAGCAACCCTCCTCTCTCTGGCATGTTATCTCACAATCCTTAGACAGACTCAACCACCGTTTCAACTGAAAAAATGTTAGCATCTTAGACCAAATCAAATCCAAAAATGCTAGGATATTCCTTCAAGTTTGACATTCAAACAAATTAGCCTCAATAGACACATAGAGGTAAACCACATTTACCTACCATTCAAAGAAAGCAATAAGAAAAACTAGGAACAAAATAAGACTAGAAGCATCCTCTTTGGCTAAAAAAAAGTGCCTAAATGGGATGGCATAAAGCCAGGGCAGGTGGGCGGGGCCACCCACGCACACCGTTTCGAGCGAACCGGTCCGAACCGGTAGACTACCACCTCTGACCAACACCCAGATAAGCAGGGATTAACACCAGACAAAAAGTCAGGCAGAAAACTCATACCTATTTGGGTAATAAAGCTGTGCAAGGAAACAAAGAAGCTTAGAAATCACCAAGAACTCCACAGTGCAGATCTGAGTTACCTCAAATATTTTCTTATATTGGACTCCTTTATCTTTTAGAATGAAAATAGCCTGAGGGGCTTCCTGCCTGCTTTTTGTGAGGCTCACAAATTAAGAACAAAGTTAAGGAATCTCAGGGTAGTAACCAGATTAGATAACTGGGGGATAAAATTTATGTATTTATTTATTTATTAGTTAGACTTATATAACCGCTCCCTCTCCCCAAAGGGTATCGGTATCCCTGAGTTTTGTAACAATGGAAGGAGCAACGATTTGCAGTGAAAGCTTTAATAACAGGATATGTGCGTCTCAGCTAAGGCAGATTAATGAATTATCCCTACAAAGAAACCGTTCGGGCTTTATCTGCTAGAAAATTGCTGACTGTTCCACACACCTGCTTCCCCATTTCAGAATGGGTGAGGAAATTATACATATAAATATACATTTGGTTGCGTTGTAGATCGCCCCTTTCTTTTTACCTCAGAAATGTTCCTTCTATTCAGAGCACAAAGAATAGGGAAACAAGTGCAGCTAAGCTATGCAGCCAGTCTCCAAATGGGTCAGACTGCAGCATTTTGAAATACAGAAGTGATTTCCCCACGTTCCTTCAAAGGGGTCTTTTGATGCCCAGTCTAATCCGAAGCCCCTGGGAGGGGGCACTTATCCAAATACTAACAAGGCCTTGCCTAATAAGCAGGTGCTAGCCCTTAGCTGGCTCAAGCTTAGTTGATATTTACAAAACCCTTAATACTTTTGTTGTTGTTACTGTTGTTGCTGTTGGCTTCTCTCCAGTAACGTTACTTTTCCAAGATACCTGGCGGCCCATACCATATTTTTCAGATTATAAGGCGCACTGGTGTATAAGACGCGCCAGGATTTCAAAGAGCTAAGTAAGGGGGGGAAAGTTTTTGTCAACCCTGGCCCCCAGGAGCACTTTGCAGGCTTCAGCAGGGCTGGGGGACGGCAAAAACAGCCCCGTTTGTGCAAAAAACGGGAGGAAAATGGGGTGCTTTTAGCAAAAACGGGAACATTTTTGCCTTCCCCCAGCCCTACTGAAGCCTGCAAAGTGCTTCTGGGGGCTGGAGGAAGGCAAAAACACCTCCATTTTTGAAAAATAATGGCCCACTTTTTTGCCTGTTTTTTGCAAAAATGGGGATGTTTTTGCCTTCCCCCAGCCCTGCTGAAGCCTCCAGAGTGCTTCTGAAGGTTGGGGGAAGGCAAAAACGGCCCCACTTTTGCGGAAAAAGGTCATTTTTTTGCAAAAATGGGATGCAGGGACAGGGCTTCAGGAGGCCAAAAATGGCCTCCCGAAGTATTTGATGTATAAGACGCACCAACATTTCCACACTCTTTGGGGGGGGGGGGGGAAGGTGCGTCTTATACTCTGAAAAATACGGTAACCACTAATGTGCTTGAGATCTTAGGACAGATACACCAGTAATGGGGGAAAGCCTTCAGGATTTGTATGTTCTTCAGTTCTACACCGAGATAAAGCAATGGTGCGTAAAGGTCCTTGAGGAAGGATATCCAGTGGCTATTCTCTTGCTTTTCCAAGATGGAACAAAAGGCCTGTGGGATGATTGAACTATTAGGCTCAAGGAAATTGAAAAATATGTGTGGGTGTCAGACTGTGAGATTTCTTCTAGCTGCCATGGATCCTTAACCAGACGCTCCTTTGCTTCACTCAGTGTTGTGGCCCACCGGCGGTCTGCAGAGCTGGCAGCAGAGTCAGGCACTGAGGAGATTGGGGACAAACATGGGGCCAGTCCTGGGGGCTGAAGAAAGCTCAGACAAGGGCTCTGTGTCAGAGGCAGAGAGGGAGCTAGACAGCAGCGAGGCAGAGGAACAGCTGGAGCCTGTTCCCAGTGTGCGCCTACGCAGAACTGCCAGAAGACAAGAACAAATAAGAAATCAGGGTCGACTTAAGAGTAAAGCCACACTTTGGAGGTGATTGGCCCCTCCCATAGGAAACAAAAGAGGAACGAACGGGGAGGGGGCTTTTGCAGGAAACAGTTCCGTCATTCGGTCATGTCAAGAGTGGAAAGTTCTGGTTGTGACTATTAGAGATTCTGTGCCAAGTTTGCCTTGCCCTGTGTTTGGACACTAGTTATCTGGCAGCGCTCCTAATGAGATAAGGTTCGTGTGGATAAACATTCCTTTGAAAGACTGTTTGATAAGCCATGCTGACTGTGATTGAAAGGAATTCACAGTCGTGTAAATAAAAAAGGTTTTCCTGGGACCAGACTTTTGCTTTTGCTTTCTAAGGAAGTCTGGGTTAGAACACTCAGCTGTACCCACAAAGGTCCTGCCCATATATTAGGAAAGAACAGTGATGCCTTCGTATATAAAATCAATGTAATCTTAGCGTCATAGAAAGAAGGTGAACATGAGTGGCAATCAGTTTTGACAGCTGTCCATTGAAAAGATACACTGACACAGATTGGAACTGTCAAGAGAGAAGACAATTGAGCAGAAAGTTGGACTAGAAGACTTCCAAGATCCCTTCCAATCCTATTATTCTATGTTCTGTGTACTGCACAACTTATAACAAATCTTCATTGTGCATGAACAAAAGCACCAACACAATGGTTCATTGGCAGAGGTTAATTGTCTCTTTATATAAACGCAAAGATTAAACTAAGCCCTTCCTTAAGTAAAACCTTACTCGGGTTTTTCCAGCTGACTGCTGGATGACAATTAACTTAAACAGAATTATTGATATGTAACAATGAAATAGCAATTTAAAGAGAAATATAACATTTACAGCGAATCTCTAAAAAAATCCTTTTTCCTAGATGCTTTTCCACTGATACATTACTCCAGTGCTGACTACTTAAATAGATAATCCATAATCTAAAACTTGATGGAAATGCACTAATTTAAGTTGGATCATTTTTTAAATTATGTTTGGGTGGCAATGTCACTACAATTCTGGAAAATAATTTACTGCAGAATGAAGTAAATTTCCTGCCATCTGTTTTTCTGCTAACTGTTATGAAACTTTACATTCCTACAAAATATACAGATCTGACTTTGTGTATGGAAACAGTTATTGAAATACTCTGTTTTTTCTTACATATTACACATCCTTTAAAAAAAGGGCAAAGTTTTATGGCAGACTAAGAACGCATAAGTATCAAAAACATTTTCATATTTATAAATGAAACTGATACAGAATTTAACTTTAACCTGGGAGTTATTTATGGATTAGACTTCTAATTATTATTTAGACATGCCACATATGACATTTGAATTATTCTTAATGCAGTGGTTTAAAACATTAGATTTTGCCTTTTGTTATAACAAGGGTGGGCCTTTGTAGATTTAACAGACATTTCTATTAACTGTCTTATCTGACTAATTATACTTATCATATTCTTATTTTTTATTATTTTTGTTCTTTGAATTGGTTTTAATGACAGTTGTGTCACTTACATAATAGTACTCCAATGTTATTTTAAAATCCTTGTTCAATTTGATATATCTGAGTCCTTCCACGATTCTTTAAAAAAAAACCCCTTTTTGTGTTGTTCTTCCTTGATTGTGTTTTAAAACATCTGCTAAAATGATTAAAACAAACCAACACATCACTTACTTTAAAGAAAGCCTGAGATTGGAGTTGCACCTTTGAATGCTGAGAGGTAAATCCTCAGGATGTGACCCTTTTATAAAAGTGATTAAAGCAGTGCTCACTGTTGCAAGACAGCGGCTGCTCCTTTCACACATCAACACGACATCACAACAAGTACAAAAGGAGCAGAAGTGGCATTATGATGGTGCCTTGCTGATTGTTGCCTACCTACAGGACATACTATATATGCAGTTTTAGATTCACAGAGTTGGAAGCAGTGGTGGGTTCCTACCGGTTCGGACCGGTGGTTTGTGAGCTTGGGTCACTGGAAACAGCTGCGACCTAGGCCTGCCACATCCCTGAACCGGTTCTCCCGGCCATAGGTGCCGCCATCTTGTTTTTTGATTCTATGCATGCACGGAGCAATTTTAATCACACTGCATGGTGTGCACATGAGCAAACCGACAGTAGTGCTTGCCGGAACCCACCCCTGGTTGGAAGGGACCTTGTAGGTCATCTATTTCAACCTGTCACCCAAGCAGGAGACCCTGCACCATTTCTGACAGATGCCAGTCCAATCTCTTCTTGAAAGCTTTCAGCAATGAAGCTCCCACAACTTCCAAAGGCGACTTCTGTTCCATTGGCTGATTGTTCTTACTGCCAGAAAATTTCTCCTTATTTCTAAGTTGAATCTCTCCTTGATCAGTTTCCAAAAATTATTCCTTGTCTGGTCTTCAGGGGCTTTGGAAAATAGCTGGACCTCTTCCTCTCTGTGGCAGCCCCTCAAATATTGCAACACTGCTATCATGTCTCCCCTGGTCCTCGTGTCAGGCCTGCAAGTCTTCTTTTCTGTTGGATCTTTGGCCTGCCACACTTTCTACTATTCTACTATGCATTTTCTGTTGTGGGAAAATGGGAGGGGGGATTGTACAGAGTTAGATGAGATGTAGCCATAACAAAATTCTTTCTAGAAAGCCAAGGTCGTCCTTTGTCTCTGCACCTCTGCACCTGACCGGAACTGGATGGGTGGAACTGCCAGCATGGCAGTAGGAGATTGGACCATGTGATGAGCTTGTGGGTGTGGGGGCAAGATCTTGGACTTTCAACTGGGTGGGGAAGCCTTCAGATTCAGGTTTTCCCAGATGTGCCAACATGGATCTCTTAATCAATTGGAACGCTGAGGAATCTTTTGCCTTGGACTCTGATTTAATTTTGGATGCTATTTGGAACCCTGACATACAATACAATACAATACAATACAATACAATACAATACAATACAATACAATACAATACAATACAATACAATACAATACAATACAATACAATACAATACAATACAATACAATACAATACAATACAATACAATACAATACAATACAATACAATATCAGAGTTGGAAGGGACCTTGTAGGTCTTCTAGTCCAACCCCCTGCGTGGGCAGGAACCCTATACCATTTTAGACAAATGGCTATCTAACATCTTCTTAAAGGCTTCCAGGGTTGGGGCATTCACAACTTCTGGAGGCAAGCTGTTCCAGAGGTTAATTGTTCTAACTGTCAGGAAATTTCTCCTTAGTTCTAAGTTGCTTCTCTCCTTGATTAGTTTCCACCCATTGCTTCTTGTCCTGCCCCCAGGTGCCTTGGAGAATAGTTTGGCTCCCTCTTCTTTGTGGCACCCTCTGAGATATCGGAACACTGCTATCATGTCTCCCCTCATCCTTCTCTTCGTTAACCCTAGCCATGCCCAGTTCCTGCAACCATTCACTATATGTTGGCAATGCCAAGGGACAGCAGCCTCAGGAAGAAGTATGAGAAGGAGCAGAGCTGAAGGAGGAACGTAGGGATGACATGGAATGTAAAAGCCAAAGTTGATGCAATACATGTCAACGGCAGCAAGATTACTCTAAAAGAATACTCTAGAAAAATTGAAGGACGTTTTGACCCCGACAATGGACGAATGCCTTCTTCCCCAACCTGGCAAACTCCATAGCAACGTTTTCCAAATTTGGCACCTTTAAGATGTGCAGATTTCAATTCTCAGAATTCCTTAGCCAGCAAGGAATCAGACACACAAGACTAGGGCATGGCAAGTCACAAACTATGGTTTTTAAGTTATCATAGTTAGATCAGCCCAACATGCTAAACCGAAAGCAGCGACCCACATTTGTGGTTTTGTGTGGTACTTTCGCCTTGCATTAAAATGCAAGAATAGTTCTGCTAGATTAAAGCAGTTGGAAGGAATCAATATTATTGGCAGTGTCTTTCTGGAGAAAATTAAAATGCCACAGGGGTGCCTACATTTCTGAGATCTCCCAACTCTATTCATCAGGAAAGGTCCTTTTTAAAAAAGAGAGAGAGAGAGAGGGAGGGAGGGAGGGAGGGAGGGAGAGAGAGAGAGAGAGAGAGAGAGAGAGAGAGAGAGAGAAATTCTGCAGAGGAGTAAAATAAAACATAGCAAAGCACTGCAGACAGATCTATCTCTACCCAAACAGCATTGAATGGAGATGCGCAAATGGGTAGCAGATGGTCAGCATATCAAACATGAAATCCAGGGGCTTTAGAGTCCCTTGGAGTGCTGCAAAATTGGCCCACATCGCTGAAGAAGGTTTAGATATGGATCCTTCCAGAGACATGTTTGTGGGTGCCAACTAAGTAGCGCTGAAAAATACAGATTTACCTCCACGAAAGACTGAAGTCCCATCCAGAAGGATCTTCATTAGATTCTTCACTGATTGACATTTGCACTGTAAGAATGGTTCAAAAATAATAAATACAAATTCATAGCATGGAAGTTCAACCAGATATACCCTTGTTAGCAGTGGTGGGATTCAAAAAAAATTACTACCAGTTTTGTGGTTGTGGCTTGGTGGGCATGGCAGAGGAAGGATACTGTAAAATCTGCATTCTCTCGCCACCCCAGGGGAAGGTTACTGCAAAATCCCCATTTCCTCCTGATCAGCTGTGACGCGGGAGGCAGAGATTAGATGGGGGCGGGGCCAGCCAGAGGTGGCATTTACCGGTTCTCCAAACTACTCAAAATTTCTGCTACCTGTTCTCCAGAACTGGTTAGAACCTGCTGAATACCACCTCTGCTTGTTAGCTGTTTGATCTTTTCTGCCCATTAGCAACTGACAGGAAGGAAGGAAGGAAGCAAGTAAGGGAGGAAGGAAGCAAGGAAGGAAGGGACAAAAGAAGGGAGGGAGGGAGGAAATTAATTACAGAAGAACAAATAATTTTTTGTTATACCCACTTGCATTCCTTTTCTCTTAATTGGTTCTCTATTTCAATTAAAATTGCATTTAGACTGCCCAAGTGAAAATATGCATGTCTGCAGGGTAGGTGACGGATATAAAATATTTTGTCCTCATCATGCCAAGCATAGAATTTGTACAATATGCATCCTTTGCCAATAATGTGATATGATGCTGGTTCTTTTGCCAGATGCCAATGGATGCCAAAACAATGATTTCTTCGTCTCTTCTCCCTTTCTAAAATTCATCCTGGGTCTTCTACCTTTGAATACTGATTCTAGGTGGTTTATTCAGGTTCACTAGGATTTTGTTTTTTTATCTGCTGTTAGAATATTCATGACTGGGAGAGACATTGTAACAAAGTCAGCCAATGAATAGGCATAGCAACTAAGTCAGCCAATGGGAGATCAAACAGATCTGAGTCTATGCTGAGAATTGAAACTGAAACTAGTCTTGTCTCTATCTGCTCTGAACTCTGAACTGAAAACTCCTCGGCTGTATTGCTGCCTGTGTTTGCTTGTAACTACTACTACGTTGGAGAAAACCTATATTGGTATTGTACATTTATCTTCGGGTGTTAATATGTATAGAAAGAGGAATGAGTCCAGCTGAATCAGCAATCTGTGTGTGCTTTCTAGAAGTGATTTTCTGCAACAAATTCTGATATCTGTGGATATGTGAATGAAGGTTCTGGTATCATATTTTCATCACTTGCTCAGATTCAGAAGAGAGTGGAGGAAAATTACAGTAAGAATTCAATGAGCTTTATCTATGCAAGAGAATAAAATATTGAAAATGGAACTATATCAATGCTGATGGGGAGGTGGGCAGAGGCAGAAAACGAAGAAATTTTGAGAAATAATCCTATGGAAAGTTAGCATTCAGTCCTCGCCTAGGAAAATGAAATATTTTAGGAAATATTAAAAGAACAGAATATTTCCCCTAACCTAAAGAGACACAGAAACTCATCCCTCTCCACCGTTGTCAATGGGCCATTAAGGCCTGGCCCAGTCTATTCTTCATAACAAAGTTCTACCTCCTTCAGGCAGAGCCATAATAGGAATCGCAAAGCCCTTTCATTACATCATCACCCAGCAAGAGTCAACCAAGCTTGGGACTCAGAACAGGCTACAGAGTTCCCTCTGCCTGGCCCCATGGGGGTCAAACAACCAATCAGAATGCAAGCTCAAATTCAAAAGCCCAGAAAGGATATAAAACCAAGGCACTCTCAGCATCTCTTCCCATTTTTTCTTCTTTGCCCAGCATCTTCAAGGCATGTGATCCTGTCCACCATTAAAACCATCTTTCCAATCAGCCTCCATGAATCCAGTGTCTTTTCCCCCCACTTGGAACTGAACCCAGAAGGACGTTTCTTCCAGCAATACCCTCAAATTTTTTAAAAAAGATATATATAAGGAGTAAATAGCCTCACCAGAATAAAAAGCTGACTGCAAGTGGAAATAGTTGCCCATTTGCAGGAAACTTTAAATATAAGGGGAAACTCCAAAGAAATGAGAGCATATCTGCTCCCAGAAGTGGCACAGTCCATTCCATACTGCTGCAGGAGTACCACATATGTTGTTAGTTGTGAAGTTGTGTCTGATCCATCGCAACCCCATGGACAACATTCCTCCAGGCCTTCCTGTTCTCTACCACCCTCTGGAGTCCATTTAAACTCACGCCTATTGCTTTGGTGACTCCATCCAGCCACCTCCTTCTCTGTCGTCCCTTTCTTCTTTTGCCCTCCATCGTTCCCAGCATGAGGCTCTTCTCCAGGGAGTCCTTCCTTCTCATTAGGTGGCCAAAGTCTTTGAGTTTCCTCTTCAGGACCTGGCCTTCTGAAGAGCAGTCAGGGTTGATCCCCTCTAGGACTGACCGTTTGGATGGCCTTGCAGTCCAAGGGACTCACAGGAGTCTTCTCCAGCACCATCGTTCAAAGGCCTCCATTCTTTGGCACTCAGCCTTTCTTATGGTCCAACTTTTACAGCCATACATTGCAACTGAAAAAATCATAGCCTTGACTATACACACTTTTGTTGGCAGGGTGATAGCTCTGATTTTTACCATCTATACGGGGAAGAAGAAGAAGAAGAAGAAGAAGAAGAAGAAGAAGAAGAAGAAGAAGAAGAAGAAGAAGAAGAAGAAGAAGAAGAAGAAGAAGAAGAAGAAGAAGAAGAAGAAGAAGAAGAAGAAGAAGAAGAAGAAGAAGAAGAAGAAGAAGAAGAAGAAGAAGAAGAAGAAGAATGTAAACAAGGCTTTCTCTCCCCATAAGAGAAAGAGCTGTGCTCTTCTCCATGCAGCAGGCAGAGCCAATGGGTGGACATGGCAGTCTGTTTTTGGAGACTCCCGTACTGAAGCTTATGGTCTAAAGCACAGGCTGGGAAAAAAGCAAATGCTAATTAGCCAATTAGGGGCCCAAAAGAGGCCTCCATGGAACCTGGGAGAAGGAGAAGGAGGACCCCAAGAGAGAACCTTGCTGGCAACATGTCATCAGCTTCCCCAGCAACTTCCTAGGTCAGGACATTCACAAATCCCATCTCTCCAAGCCCTAGGAGGATTGTCCTCCCTTTCTCCCAAAAGCAGCAGGCTCTCCGCCTTCAGGGTCCCAATTAATCAAACGCTGGAAGGAAAGGAGGGGGCCAGTAGCAACAATTTAGAAAGGAAGAGGGGCTTGGAAAGTTAATGCTCACAGCTTCCTTTTAATTGACTTTCAGGGGCAACCGTTGAAACCACTTAGTCAGGAAAAGCCACTTGAGAATCCAGCGCTGGTTCAACGCTAAGCATCGGATATTGACAGTTTCTTTTCTGACAAGCCAACTGTCAAGAGTTCCAAATAGCATCCAAAAATAAATCAGAGTCCAAGGCAACGTATTGCTCAAAGTTCCAATTTACTAAGAGAATCATGTTGGCACATCTGGGAAAACCCAAATCTGAAAGCTTTCCGGTTTTCCCCACCCAGTTGAAAGTTCAAGATCTTGCCCCCACACCCACAAGTCCATCACATGGTCCAATCTCCCACTGCCATGCTGGCAGTTCCATCCATCCAGTTCCAGTCCAGATGCAGAGGTGCAAAGACAAAGGATGACGTTGGCTTTCTAGAAAGGAATTTTGTTATGGCTACATTACATCCAGCTCCATACATTTTTCCCACAATAGAAAATGCATAGTAGAATAATAGAAAGTGTGGCAGGCCAAAGATCCAAAGGAAAAAATGGCTGCAGGCCTGACACCAGCTGCTTCTGCCCATCCGTGCAAAGAGGACTTGGCTTTGCATTGCCAACTTGGTTGCTTTCTACCAAACCTCAGCTCTTAGAGGTCCTCCACTTTTGCTGGCGTGCTCGCATTTGCCAGAATGAACCTAGCGAGTTTTTCTTTCACTCTGGAACTCATCCAGTCAATTCTCATCCACTGTTATGTTTTTCTGACATGGGCTGGTGTATAAATGCACATACATATACACATACATATATAAACCTATGGGTGGGGTGACTCAACAGTTAAAGATGCTGAGCTTGTCAGCTGTAAAACTGAGAGCTGGGGTAGGAGGCCTGAAGTCCCTGCGATGGGGTGAGCTCCTGTTCCTTGCCACAGCTCCTGCCCAACTAGCAGTTTGAAAACATGCCAAATGCAAGTAGATAAATAGGTACCAGTTCGGTGGGAAGATAATGGTATTCTGTAAGTCTTTGGCATATATTATGCTGGCCACGTATTATTACGATTAATTATATATATATATATGGCCAGCATAATATGTGGCCAACATAATATATGCCAAAGACTATATATATATATATATATATATTATATTATGCTGGTCTTTGGCAAATGTTATGCTGGAAACAGTGTTCCTTGCACCTTTGCCACTTAGTCATGCTGGCCACATAACCATGCAGATGTCTTCAAACAGTGCTGGCTCTTCGGCTTTGAAACGGAGATGAGCACTGCCCCCTAGAGTTGGGAACGACTCAGGGGTGGGTTGCTGCTGGCATTAACGCCGATTCGGTGCGCGTACAATTTTGAAAAGTTTGAAAAATAGGGACCACCTTTGGTCAGAAGGCAACAGCATTCTGGGCACCTTTGGCATTTAGTCATGCCAGCCACATGACCATGGAGACATCTTTGGACAGCACTGGCTCTTTGGCTTTGAAACGGAGATGAGCACCGCCCCCTAGAGTCGGGAACAACTAGCACATATGTGCAAGGGGAACCTTTACTTTTTTAGATCACATTTCAATATAAACAAAACTTTGCCAGGAGCAAGATCTATACAACAGTGGAAGAATCTATCTAGTACGAATTTTTTTTAAAAGCTGGGCAGCCACTTCTCGTGGGCTGGTTTTCCTGCAGACTACTGAAGGTTGAACTAGATGTTTCTTGTGGTCCCTTCCAACCCTATAGTTCGATACATTTGTAAATCGACAAGTGGCAGCCCTCTGCGTATTGCTTCTTACAAGGCCACTCTTCACTTGTCGGCTGTGTTTTCTGAGACAGCCAGTCCCAGAGAAAACGGGGTCAATTTTTGTAGAGCCAAGCATTTGAGGGCAGGACAACAAATAGCAGATGGAAATTTATTAAGGAGAGATCCAATCTAAAACTAAGGAGAAATTAGAGAGAACGGTTAATCAGAGGAACAGCTTGCTTCCAGAGGTTGTGGGTACTCCATCACTGAAGGTCTTTAAAAAGAGATTGGGCAGCTGTTTTCTCCTGCCTGAGCAGAGGGTTGGATTAACCTCCAAGGTCCCTTCCAACTCTTTTATTCTGCATTCTACTATATGCAAGGGTGGGCTTCAAAAATTTCAGCAACGGATTCTCTGCCCAGTTGCTGGGTGGGCATGGCCATGGTGGGGACGGGGAATTTTCACCTTCCCTACGTTCTGGAGGCTTTCCTTGTGCCTCAAGAGGCCCTCCAGAGCCCAGGAACTGGCCCATTTCTGGCCTCCAGGAAGTCCGTTTTCCCTCTCCCTGAGCCTCTGCATGGGCCCTGCACTCACCTCGCATCCAAAACAAGCCGCATGGAGACTTCTGGGAGTGGAGTGGAGGGGTGGGGTGGGCAGGGTAGGGTGAGCAAGCCAGCCAGGGGTGGGATTTGGAGGTTCTCTGAACCGGTCCAGTGGTGAGTTCCTACCGGTTCAGACCAGTTCAGCCAAACTGGTAGTGGTTTGGCAGCCTGGGTCACTGGACTGATTCCCCTGTCACTGCCACCATCTTGCTTTTCAGTTCTACGCATGCGCAGAACAATTTCTATTGCACGGTGCATGCACATCAAGTGCGCGCAAGAGCGAAGCGGCAGGAGCGCCGGCTGGAACCCACCCATGAACTGGCCATAACATTAGCTACAGGTTCTCCTGAACCTGGCCAAACCCATAGCAGCCCAACCCTGAGTACGTGGGTCTTCCAGCTACACAACCTTGCAGAGACTTTAGTGGCAAAGCTTGGTTTCTGCTCTCATTTTCACGGGAAGCTTACACCGAAGGGGTTAATTCCGAGAGCTTCTGCGCAGGGACGTCCTCCAGGGGATGCTTTCTCCACACCTTCCCTGGAGGGAGCATTCCAACTCTGGAACAAGTCAGCGTCATTGCAGCCCATGCATTTTTCAAAGCTACCAATTAAATTTTCATTCTCATTTATGTAGCTCTGATAAGCGAAAAGCTGGAGCTGGAAGTGAAGGTTGATTGAGTTAGCTTCTTGCATCTCTCTAGTGGCTGGTCTCCCTCTTAGTAACCACGGGCTCCTCCATAGTTACAGGAGGTGATGAATTTTAGCAGGCGAAGAAGAAGAAGAAGAAGTTGTAAGAGGAGGATGGAGTATCAGAAAGAGAAAGGGCTTGTAAGCAAAGGGAGGGAGAAGTCATTTGCAATCTTCAGATTTCCCACCACCGCTGACCATTTTAGGGCAGGAAACTCACCCAAAAGAATGCAGTCGTTTTAATCTCTGCATTAAGCTCAAGATTGCATAAAAAGACTGTTAGCAACTCTGGGTTCAGAACCAGTGTTACAACTCTGGTCCCGTAACCAGTGTTTAGAAATAAATGCGGAATAGTGTAATACACCAGACAGTAAAGAGATACGTTGCTTTAACCACAAACAAACTCTAAAACAGGGATAGTAAGAAAATAGTCTTTACTTTGTAGCAACTAAAATGCTTCTTCTGACCAGTGATTCTAACGTCTCAAAACAGTCCTTCACCAAACACAGAGTTATCTTACGGTGATGCAAAACAAATCCTCCTCCTTCTTCAATATTCAGCTTCAGCTTCTCAGACGGCAAACAGTAAGAACAGGAAATCAAATGGAATCGAAAAGGGATGAACTGTGATTCTGAGCTTGCTTTATGGTAGAGCTGAGAAGCACAGCCAATCAGAATCCAGCACAGTTCTTAAAGCTACATGTACTCTTTAAGAACATAGGCTCATATATCTTGTCAACCCAATATAAAGCTGAATATCCTAACATAGACAAACCTTCCAGAGATTCTTTCTCTTCCCTTTCCCCCTCCCCCAAAAAAAGAATGCATTGCAACACCTTGCCCAACTTTCATCAGAACTGATCCTTGTGCTCCTCCACGGTTTGGCTGATGGCCACAAAACCAGCACATAAATACATCAGTGGAGGCAATCCACGTTGGACATGCTTGCAAGCAAAGAGGGCTAAATCTCAGATCTCTTAGCTCAGGCTACTGTTCTGTTGCCCGACTGCCTGGGCGTTCATCCACACAGCAGCAGCCTCTAGCTGGCTGGAGAATTCTGGGAGTTGACGTCCACCCAACTTAAAGTTGGCAAGCTTGAAAAACACTGCTGTAGAGGGTGATAAATTCAGGAAGGTGGCGTTGCATTTTGCATCTCTTATGTTCGATTCCCATATTACCCCTTAAAGCAGAGCCCGCCAATGTTTCGGTCCTCGGGGACTACAAAATTCATAATTTTAAATCTCACAGACCACTAATACGATCTGCCTAAGGACCAGCTGGGTGAGCATGGCTAGATGGTCACGTGACTGGGTGGGCGTGGCCAACTTGATGTCACTCACATCGAGGAGTGCCTCGGCAGTCTCTACTTGACCCTCCCCTCCCAGCCACTCCTCCCGTCCCAGTCTGGGCTCCTTAGGGCCCCAATAGGAAGCAGTTGCTGTAACTAAGCAGCGACCACGAGAAAAGAGTTGGCAAAACAGCTCAGTTCCAATTGGATCTGACCGAGAAGGACGCTCAGCAGAAGCACCTCACTCAGGACTAGGAGCATAGGTTTTCCAAGCAGAGGGAAGACCTGCAGGAGTGCAAGGCCAGGGACCGGCGCCTGGAGGCTCAGCGGGCTGAGACGGTCAGCCAGTTCCAGCCCTGATGCAGTGCCACTAGAACGAGGCCCTCCGGCTCTTCGCCATCAGTGGCGTTTCCCTCCAGCCTTTGCCCAAAGCTCAGCACAAGAAGGCTGAAGACCCCAAGTCGGAATTTCTGCACCCCTCCGACCCATATAAAAAGACCCTGAAGGGGGAGACTCTCTTCAGCAACACAAACGTTCATTGCACATATCCGTCCCGGGGGGCGTAGTTTGAGGACCCCTAATTTAGTGCAATATAAAAAATGCAAATAATTTTTTAAACGCATTTTTTCCAGCTGGCCGGCCTGGCATAGATTAAGGGTTTAATTTTAAAGTTAGCATTTTAGTGATTTTAATTTTTTAGCACAGATTTTCTATTTTATTTAATTTTATATTAGATGTATGTGTTGTGGTTTTTATCTTTTTCTGTGCACCGCCCTGAGTCCTACCACGGAGAATAGGGCGGTATATAAATTTGAATAAAATAAAAAATAAAATAAAAATTCTGTGGACCACCAAAATTTTCTCACGGACCCCCAGTTGGTGACCACTGCCTTTCCCCACCTAATTTGGGGGTCAGCCCAGCCACGAAAAAGGCAAAGGATTTCCAGGCTAAACGCTGCAAAGCATAACTACTACTACAGTACTACTACTCCAGCCAGCCAGCCAAGAATGTGCCCTGAAATGCTCTCCAAAAAGAAAGACTATAGGGAGACTTTTTCTGCCCGTGCAGTTTATGCTGACCAGATGCTATGCAGTTTCCCTCTTCCCTCCCTGGGCTTAACCCAGCAATCTTCTTCATCACTTTTTAATGCGGAAACCTTGTACATCTCTTAATAATCTCACAAACAGGAAAAGGGAAAACATTGTTTCTGCCTTGGAGATTTCTTTTTATTGCTAATGGTAATATAGAGTAATATCTTACTTTGCCTCACTTGTCAGCAGAAAGGAGTGGGAAGGAATGAAACATCTCCCTTTCCCAGCATATAAACTGAATTGTGTGTGGGGGGGGGGGGTGTCAGCACCAAAGGAGATTTCTCCTGATGAGACATTCGAAGGCCCCTGAAAATGCAATAAGGTGTAGACTGATGTGTAGACTGGATTTTATCTACCTACTAGCTGATGACCAGGTGTTGCTAGGGTATTTATAGATGTCGAAGCATTTGCTTGACAGAGAGCCCTTCTTCCCCCTAATCCCATGCCCATCATCCCAGCTGTCTCCCTTTCCCCTCCCAGGTGCTCCTCTTTTCTGCCCTGTCTACGATCCTGGCACTTTTCCCCAAATTCATGAGGCCCTTCCCCATTGGTCCACTGGAGGATGAACGTCACGGCTGGCTTATTAGAGGAAGCTGCGAAGGAAGTGACTTCACAAACAATTGCCGCTCTAGGATGCCACACTCACTCCGCTTAACAGCCCAGGCTCTTCCTTCTCCCTCCCATGACATCACAAAAAATTGCCGCTCTAGGACGCTGCACTCACTCTCACATAACGGGCCAGGCATTCCAGAGTTATGCTAGAGCACACACATACATACCCCAGGGGTTTCTTGCCCAGGTATTTGTGTACCAGGTTTGGTTGAAATTGCTCGAGGCACTCGAGAGTTATGCTGGAACATACATACATACATACATATATATATATATACCTACCAAGCGCTGAGCCTACCAAGCACTGAGGAACCAAGAAAGATCTAGCAGAAGCAGAGACCAACTTCTGTCTGGGAGTAGGGATCAACAACACACTCTCACCTTTGGATATGCAGATATGGACATGGCCAGCCCAGGTCGAATGCAGGGGAGCCTGGTGGAATTACCTCAAACTATAACGGAGGTAAACAATGAAGAACGATCCGGGCCAGTTACAAGATCAAAGGCAAAACCAAAAGTGAAGCTGGCTGAGATATCAGCCAGGCCTGTAAGACAGAAGAAAAGGGAGGGGGCATGGGGGGGAAGCCAGAAAAAATGCCTCTGAATCAACATCAGATAGCTCAGCGTTGTCTTCTGGGGAGGAACAGCCCAAGCTAGGTTTGATAGGGGAGAAAGGAATACAAACATTGATTAGCATGCCTGACGCAAGAAAAACAACAGGGCTAATCACAGGTGAGAGGCGAGTGAATGGACCTATCATGCGCGCAATGGCTAAATTGATTAACATTGTATAAAGGCAAGCATCCTTTTATGGCTTTTACACTCTGATGATGTTAGCAGTTGCTAACGAAACCTCAGTGAACAATATATTTTTACATATATTTTATATTTTAAAGTTCCGGAGATCATCATGTCTGTTTCTTTTATAACTACATCTGGAACTCTGTCTAGATGGTCTCTGGTGATGAGCCGAAAGGCAGAAAAAAAACAGTATGTCTCCTCCCTTAATTGGGGCCTAACAGGATGTTGTGGAACAATTATATATACTTATCCTCCTGTCTCAGCTGAGCAGGAAGAGAACCTGGCTGGCTTAATGGCTAAGGCTCTCACCTGGCATGGAATACAGCCCTGGTTCAAATCCCAGTAAGGGTATGGCTAGCTGATGAGAGCTAAAAAGCTCAAAATAGATCTATTCTAGTCTCCCTGACTTATTTATTGATCAGCTCAAAAACATAACATATGTATGTATGTATGTATGTGTATATGTATATGTATATGTATATACTTGTGTCATTGATTTATTGATCAGTTCAAAAACGTAACACACACACACACACACACACACACACACACACACATATATATATATGGCTGTATGTATGTATATATGTTCCAGCATAATAAGATTGAATCCTTCCCAAGGATCCAGCATAGACAGATGTTCTTGTTTGATGGTGTAAACTCATAGGATGTTAGCTGTTCCAAATAGCTGCCTTTTGCAATTGACTGATGGTGACTTTGTCAATGCTGATGGTGTTCAAGTGATGCTCTGGATGTTTTGAGATTGTACCCAAGGCATCTGTTATATTGTGGTTCATTGCATAGTCAGCCAGATGTTTAGTTGAACTGGGCATTTTTATCCACCTACCAAAGCCTTCCTAAGGACCTGGGTTTGGCAGATGTTCTTTAATGCTATCATTGCAAGATGTCAGTTTTTCTAAATAAAGTTGCCTTTTGCAGTTGACTAATGATGATTTTGCCACTGCTGATGGCATTCATGTGGTGTTCCAGATGTTATGGAATTCCACTTACGGCACCTATTTTCACAATAACAGTAGCATTTAGACTTATATATTTTCCCATAGCATTTACAGCACTCTCTGGATGGTTTATTATGTCAACACGGTGCCCCCAACAATCTGGGGCCTCATTTTACTGACCTTGGAAGGATGGAAGGCTGAGTCAACCTTCAGCCAGTCAGGATCGAACTCTACACTGTGGGCAGAGTTTGCCTGCAATACTGCATTCTAACTACTGTGCCATCAGGGCTCTTTGGCTTTCTTTCGCCACAGTTATTCTACTCCTATTTTGCAAGTCTTCGAATTTGTGATTTTCTCCACTTCTTTCTTTTCTATTCTGTTGTCTCCAGGTACTGCCACATCCATTATCCAGGCTTTATTGTCGTTCTTGTCAACAATTGTTATGTCTGAGGTGTTATGCGGCAGGTGCTTGTCTGTTTGGATTCTAAAGTCCCAGGGCACTTTATTTTCTTTTTTCTTTTTGTCTGTTTTGTGGTCCTAAAGCTTTTTTGTCTATTTTGTGATGACAAAGCTGATTCAAAATTCTGACTGTTTTTTTTGAACCCCATCCCTTAACTTTTCTTTCAGGTAAGGAGGCATGCAGGGGGTTCAAAGTTGACACTGGAATTTGCTTGGAAAACAACTTGCACAACAGAAGAGGATATTTGTAGCTCCAGGTTGAACTGTGGGGTCCTTGGTGTTCTCTGAGCTTGGTGGTTTTCTTGCATATATTTCATTATCCAACTAGGTAACATCATCAGTATTGGGAGGGAGTGGGATTGGTAGAGAAGGAGAAAGTGGGGGAGGAGGAGGAGGAGGAGGACTGTAGGGTCCTTGGTGTTCTCTGAGTTTGGTGTTTTTCTTGCAGAATGTTAGGAATGTAATCCTAGTGTTGGGTTGGCAGTATATATAAGCCATAATTGGAATATTGTATCTGTAACTTTAACTGCTACAGTGAGATGTGATTGGCTGCTGCTTCCTCAATCAGCCATAAGAGGGAGCCAGAATCACTTCATCTCTTGGATGAAGGCTCTGTATGTCGGTTAGTGATCATAAAGAGAGAAGAATTGTGAGTTGAGCAACTGTAAGCCGACGTTTGAGGAATAGACTGTGTTTATCAGCCGCGGGCCCTAGGCAGGGGTGGTGGGGTAGCGGTCATTATTAAGGAAGGCCTTCAGCCGAGAGAGACCATTGTGCCTCAGACTACCGGCTGTGAGTCCCTCTGCGTGAAGTGGGGCCTAGGAAGGCAGTTGGGCTTGCTGGTTGTATACCTGGCTCCCCGCTATGTAGCAGCAGCCCTGCCCGAGCTCCTGGAGGTGATCGCTACGGTGGCAGTGGAGACCCCCAGACTTTTAGTCATGGGGGACTTTAATCTGCCATCGCTGGGCGAATCATCCGGGGCAGCTCGGGAGTTCATGGCTTCCATGACGGCCATGGACCTGACCCAAATAATTCAGGGCCCCACCCACGAGGGTGGACATACGCCGGATCTCATCTTTGTCTCAGGCCAATGGAAGAGTGATCTGGGTATAGGGGATATAGTCATCACACCCTTGTCATGGTCAGACCACTCACTTCTCCGGCTCGACTTTCCGACCGCTGCTCCCCTCCGCGGGGAGGCGGAACCAGAGTTACCAATCTGGTACCACCCCAGGCGCTTGATGGACCCGGATGGGTTCCAGACAGCGCTTGGGCCATTTCCTGTATCCCTGACCCGCGCCCCGATGGAGGACCTCACGGCCGCATGGAACTCTGCTGCCGTGGGAGCCTTGGATCGGGTCGCACCCTTGCGGCCTCTCTTGCGGCAGCGAACCACCCTAGCTCCTTGGTTCACTGAGGAGCTGCGGGTGATGAAGCGCCGCAAGAGATGCCTAGAGAGAAGATGGAGGTCTAGCCGTTCTGAATCTGACCGGACACAGGTAAGAGCCCATTTACGGACTTACATTGTGGCGCTGAGAGTGGCCAAACGTCATCATTGTGCTACTCTCATAGCATCCGCAGAAAACCGCCCTGCCGCCCTGTTTAGGGTGACCCGCTCCCTCCTTCAACAGAGGGAGCGGGAAGCCCCACTACAGGGTAGAGCAGAGGAATTTGTGACTTTTCTGCAGGAGAAAACCGCTCAGATACAGAATGAGCTAGCCCCCATTCTTGGTCCAGTGGGATGCCACGAGAGAGATCTTGTTTGGGAGGAGTTTGACTCCGTTACTTCCGAAGATATGGACAGGTTACGTGGGCGACTGCGAGCCACCACATGTTTATTGGACCCGTGTCCCTCCTGGCTTGTACTGGCATCCTGGGAGGTGACACGAGGCTGGCTCCAAGAGGTTGTCAACGCATCCTTAAGTGAGGGTTCCTTGCCTGCTTCCCTAAAAGAGGCGATGGTGAGGCCCCTCCTTAAGAAGCCCTCTTTGGACCCAGCTCTTTTAAACAACTATCGTCCAGTCTCCAACCTTCCCTTTTTGGCGAAGGTTGTCGAGAGTGTGGTGGCACAACAGTTTCCCCGTCACCTGGAGGAAATTGAGTATCTAGATCCGCGCCAGTCCGGCTTTCGGCCCGGGCATAGCACCGAGACGGCATTGGTCGCGTTGGTAGATGATCTCTGGAGGGCCAGAGATGGGGGATGTTCCTCCATCCTGGTCCTATTAGACCTCTCAGCGGCTTTCGATACCATCGACCATGGTATCCTATTGCATCGGCTGGGGGGGTTGGGGGTGGGAGGCACCGTTTTACGGTGGTTCTCCTCCTACCTCTCTGGCCGATCGCAATTTGTGTTGGCAGGGGAGCAGAGGTCGACCCCGAGACCCCTCACATGCGGGGTGCCTCAGGGGTCGGTCCTCTCGCCTCTCCTGTTCAACACATACATGAAGCCGCTGGGTGAGATCATCCGTGGTTTTGGGGTGAAGTACCATCTTTACGCTGATGATACTCAGTTGTATATTTCCACCCCAAACCACCCCAACGATGCCGTAGCGGTGATGTGCCAGTGCCTGGAAGCCGTACGGATCTGGATGGGAAGGAACGGACTCAGACTCAACCCGACCAAGACCGAGTGGCTGTGGTTTCCGGCTGCCCGATTCAACCAGCTCACTCCATTGCTGGCCATAGGGGGCGAACATCTTGCCCCTGTGGATGGGGCGCGCAATTTGGGTGTCCTCCTGGATACCCGGCTGTCCATGGAAGATCAAGTGACAGCCGTGGCCAGGAGGGCGTTTTACCAGGTTCGCCTGGTTCGCCAATTGCGCCCCCTATTGGATCGGGACGCCCTTCGCACAGTCACTCATGCTCTCGTGACATCCCGACTGGACTATTGTAACTCTCTCTACATGGGGCTCCCCTTGAGGTGCACCCGGAGGCTTCAGCTAGTCCAGAATGCAGCCGCGTGAGCAATTATGGGGACCACTAGGTCGACCCACATAACACCGCTCTTGCGCGAGCTGCACTGGCTACCTGTCGTCTTCCGGGTGCGCTTCAAGGTGTTAGTTATCATCTTTAAAGCGCTCCATGGCTCGGGACCTAGCTATCTGCGGGATCGGATCCTGCCCCATACATCCTCACGGCCGATCCGCTCCCACAGAGAGGGACTTCTCCGGGTGCCGTCCACTAGACTCTGTCAGCGGGCGACTCCCAGGGGAAGGGCTCTCTCTGTGGCGGGCCCGGCCCTCTGGAACGACCTTCCCCCCGATATCAGGATGACCACTGACCTCCGCTCCTTCCGTCTCAAGCTAAAAACACACTTCTTCTGTCTGGCCGGCCTAGGATAGTCTCTCTGTCTTTGGGGTTTTTTAATGGGGTAGCATATTTTTAGCGAATTTTTAGCACAGGGTTGGTTTAATCGTTTTTTATGAAATGTATGTATTTTTTGACTGTTTTTATTCTGCCTGTGCACCGCCCCGGGTCCCTGTGGGGAGAGGGTGCGGTTTAAAAATAAAAAATTATTATTATTATTATTATTATTATTATGATTCAGGACTACTTATCAGTTGTTTGTGAAGAAGTGTATCTTACTTTATTTTTCCACCACAAGTAAAGTCTGCTTGTTATCCCATCAGTGTCTGTCTCTGTTAGTGTGGATACCTAGCAACATATCTCTTGCTACATTCCATTGCACATTTTTCGGTCTCCTAACGGAGATAGGACCGCCCTGAGTCCCCCCAGGGAAAATAGGGCGGTATATAAATCGAAATAATAAATAAATAAATAAAAATATCCTTAACGCAGACATTTCATTACCTAACTAGGTAACATCATCAATTCTAGAAGAGTTTGCTCTCATCCACGTTATGCTTTCATAATTGCAGATGTGAGTTTCACATGCTGGTGGACATCTGAGCAGCCCAACAGTCGAATGCGAAACTGTGGGGTTTCTACCACAAAGAAAGGAAGGGTCCCTTTCTCAGGGACCATCACCGGGGGAAAAAAAAGGAACCATTGCTTTGAACTCACACAAACTCCTCTTGAAATACGAGGACCATTTTCTCATCTAACCTCAGTCTTTCACCTTCTCCCCCCCCCACTTCCAAAGCTAATCCTCTGTCACCTGTCCCCTTCCCACCTCCCACCCATTCAGGGCAGTCCGCAGCAGCTATGAATATTCAGTTACACTGATGGAGTTTCTCCATGAAATATGTATCAGCTTCTTAAATACCTTGCTTGGGACGAAGCAGCCATTTCACAGAGCTCACATTTTGCTTGCGCTTATATAACATTATAATTGCATGCAGCAACTGTGTATAGCAGAGGTCCCCAACCTTTTTTGCACCAGGGACCGGTTTCATTTTAAAGAAAATTCTGCGGACCGGCCGGCATAGTGGAGGAGCGGGTGGGGAGGGGGAACAGGCAGTGCATGCGCACACGGGGGGGAGTCATCTCACTCGGCCCTCTAGGGCCTCCAATGGCGCAAGCAGCCACGCCTGCGCTCTCCCGCACCTGGTGCGCGCTCTGCCCAGGGGGCTGCCCCCTCCTTCCTCCTCCTCTCTGGCCCTGTGGCCCGGTTCGTATCAAACCACGGACCGGCACCGGTCTGCGGACCGGGGGTTGGGGACCCCTGGTGTATAGTATTTCTGGGTTTTAGGAAGCAAAAATAAGGCCTTCCCTACCTGTGGCTTTCAGTGTTCCTATGAAAAGGGAGAGGAATCCAGGGACATCAGCAATGAGAGGTAAAAAAAAAAATTGGTCAAGGTAAAATTGCATTACCTCTGCTTCCCCAAAAATAAGACAGGGTCTTATTTTTTTTGACCAACCCCCCCGAAATGCGCTTGGCCTTATTTTCAGGGAGATCTTATTATTTCTGAGGTGCAGGAGGCCCCTTAACCTCGGTCCATGGTCCACAGATCAGCTGATCCAGAGAAGGCCGGAAGTTCTGTCTGTTTCTGGAACACTCTTGCCAGCCCTGGCGTTTCTGGGCCTGCCGCTCTTTTTGCGGCTGCCATTAAAAGAAGGGCCGCGGGAGCTACGGTTTGAGGAGCGGCTTCGGTGAGGCCATTCCATGTGGATGGCAGGTGCATGTGGGGGCGTGGGACATGTTCCCCCCTTTCCTCCCCCCAGAAAATGATGGGGACTGGCTGTGCATGTGTTTAAATATGTTTAAGTAGAGCTTATTTTCAGGGAAACAGGGTATTTTAGCTTTTCCCTTTTCAGCCTTGTCCATAAAACAGAGGTGAGGCGCAATTCACATGGTTGGTCGGCTGCCATGTTTTATTTTTTTGATACCCTCCATCCAGTGGTGGGTTTCAAATTTTTTAGAACCTACTCTGTAGGTGTGGCCTATTTTGTGGGCATGGCTTGGCAGTCATGTGACAGGGTGGGAGTGGCCACCTTTTAAAATGTGGTGAAACTCATTTAACAACGCTCTTGCTTAGCAACCAAAATTTGGGACTCAATTGTGATGATAAATTCTTTCTTTCTTTCTTTCTTTCTTTCTTTCTTTCTTTCTTTCTTTCTTTCTTTCCTTTCTTCCTTTCCTTTCTTCCTTCCTTTCCTTTCCTTTCCTTCCCGCTGGGTCACTGGCAGCGGCGGGCCAGATTTACTTCCAGGTACACCGGTGGAACCCCCTCTCACCGGTTCTCTAAATTTCACCAACCGGCTCTCGCGAGTAGGTGCGAACCTGCAGAAACCCACCACTGCCTCCATCCCAGTCCGTGAATATTCCTGCAGGAATCTATTGGGAAACCAGTTCAAGAACAACCCTTGGACCTTATACATATATATTATTCTCTGGTTTGCAGGACTCAGAATACTGACTCAGCCGCTCCCAGTTCAGCCTGCCACGCCCCTGAACCGGTTCCCTCACTGCCGCTGGGCCATCACCATTTTGGATTTTAGTGACTAAGCATGCACTGTGCACTGTAAATTGTTCCACACATGTGAGAAAAACAATTTACATTGAACAGCACAGGCGCACATCGCACACATCTGGCGCTCACATCAGCAAAGCAAACGTACGCACGCATGCACCCGTTGCAAACTAGTAGTAAAACCAGCAGCAACCCACCCTTGCTGAAGATCCTTCCCCTGTTAAAATCCAGGATGCTCAGCTGCCTTCTCCTAGTTGGATTGAATGTGTCCTATGCAGTTATTCCGAAGGACTTCACATTTTGAATACGTGGCATCACACTGGGCAGAGCAAGTGTTCATTCTTGTTCTTTTTGTTTTAATGAAGAAGGCTTCTTTCATGTCGAAGGGACCGTGATTCATTTCTTCCTATTAATGGTGTGTATTTCAGCTGAGAACCTCGCAGTTTCCTTTGCTTCAAAGCTTCGGAGGAATTTGAAAACACTGAGGTGCCCCCTGGACGCCTAACCAAAATCTGCCTTTGGATTCATCTAATGTTAAATGGCTGGTTGTCTTCGGAGAACTCTAATGTTTAATTTCACAGGGCAAAAAAAATAGCATTAAACCTGCCTGCAATTGCTAACGAAAGAGTACGGCTGCTGCTTTAGATGACCAATAAGGCCAGCACAGAATCTTCTGGGATCAAGTTCATGCCACGAATTTCACCAATCCCAGCAGCTGCTTTTACCCAGCAACCTAAGCTTGGTCAGCATCTATCTAGGTTGGTTGCTGTTTTTGTAGTTATTGTGTGAACTCACTTCGTTATGTTTAACAGAATAACAGAGTTGGAAGGGGCCTTGGAGCTCTTCTATTCCAACCCCCTGCTTAGGCAGGAAAGCCTACACCGTTTCACACAAATGGTTATCCAACATCTTCTTAAAAACGTCCAGTGTTGGAACATTCGCAACTTCTGGAGGCAAGTCCAGATTAATCAATTAATCAAGTTCCATTGATTAATGGTTCTCACTGTCAGGAAATGTCTCCTTAGTTCTAGGTTGCTTCTCTCCTTGATTAGTTTCCACCCATTGCTTCTTGTTCTGCCCTCAAGTGCTTTGGAGATTAGCTTGACTCCCTCTTCTTTGTGGCAGCCTCTGAGATATCGGAACACTGCTATCATGTCTCCCCTAGTCCTTCTTCTCATTAAACTAGACATACCCAATTCCAGCAAATGTTCTTTATATGTTTTAGTCTCCAGCCCCCTAATCCTCTTTTTTGCTCTTCTCTGCACTCTTTCTAGAGTCTCTACATCTTTTTTCACATTGTGGCGACCAAAACTGAATGCAGGATTCCAACAAGGCTTTGTAAAGTGGTATTAACCCTTCACGTGATCTTGATTCTATCCCTCTGTTTATGCAGCCTAGAATTGCGTTTTTTGGCAGCTGCTGGACACGGATGGCTCCTATTTGAATGCTTGTCCATTAGGACTCCAAGATCCCTCTCACAGTTGCTACTATTGAACAAGGTACCACATATACTGTACCTGTGCGTTTGGTTTTCCTTGCCTAAATGTAGAACTTTGCTTTTCTCACCATTGTGCTTCAAAGGATCAGGCAGTCCCAGCAAAGAGGTTAATTCAATAACCAAGTTAAAGGAATTTTTTAAACAGAGTGTCTTAGATTATCAGTGCTCAAAGTGACATGGATTTACTTGCAACAAGTAGATTCTCAAGTTGATTGGCTAAGAGCCAAACTGATTTTCAATTTGAAAAGGACTTGTCAATGACTTTGGCACAATTCTCAAGAAGGGCCTATTGTAGAGCAATACCTATAAAGAAGAATATTTGTAGCTCAGGGTTGAAATGAAGGTTCTTTTTATTTCTCTCTGAGCTTGGCTGTTTTCTTGCAGATGTTTCATTACCTAAACAGCTGAGCACTGCTGATGTTCCCCAGGTTGGAGAATAAAATTTCTGCAAGAAAACAGCCAGGCTTATAGAGCAATATTTGAGATGTTGGAGTCCATGGCCAAATATGGGCAATTCTACCACCTATCATATCGTAAAAGGATGTGTATCTGTGGTGCCTGTCAGGTATTTGTCAGCCCTGCAGCCATCTTTTCTGTTGGATCTTTGGCCTGCCACACTTTCTACTATTCTGCTATGCATTTTCTGTTGTGGGAAAATGGGAGGGGGGAGTTAGATGATATGTAGCCATAACAAAATTCTTTCCAGAAAGCCAAGGTCATCCTTTGTCTTTGCACCTCTGCACCTGACTGGAATTGGATGGGTGGAATTGCCAGCATGGCAGTGGGAGATTGGACCATATGATGGACTTGTGGATATGGGGCAAGATCTTGAACTTTCAACTGGGTGGGGAAAACTGGGAAGCTTTCGGATTCGGGTTTTCCCAGTTGTGCCAACCAACATGGCTCTCTTAGTAAATTGGAACTTTGAACAATATTTTGCTTTGGACTCTGATTTACCTTTGGATGCTGTTTGGTACCCTGATGCCAAGCATATAGAGCAATATTTGAGATGTTGGAGCCCATGGCCAAATATGGGCGCTTCCACCACCTGCCCTATCATGAAAGGGTGTGTATCTGTACTGCACCAACTATTGAACACATTGCTCAATTTTTTTTATTTCGCAAGTGTGTGCCTTACTTAGACTTAGAGCCATGGGCTAATTCTAGCAGTTTGATCCTGACCAGCTCAGGATTGACTCAGCCTTCCATCCTTCTGAGGTTAGTAAAATTACTTTACGACTACTTAACAAACAGTCATTATGAGCCTTGGTGACGCAGTGGTTAGAATGCAGTATTGCAGGTTGACTCTGCCCACTGCTAGGAGTTCGACTCTCACTGGCTCAAGGTTGACTCAGCTTTCCATCCTTCCGAGGTTGGGGAAATGAGGACTCAAATTGCATAGGCTGACTCTGTAAATTGCTTAGAGAGGGCTATAAAGCACTGTGAAGCGGTATATAAGTCTAAGTGCTATGGCTATTGGTACTTAACATCCCTATTTGAAAGAACAGCCCACCAGGATCTTAATCTCAGATTGTCCTACTTCCTCCTGGGCTATAATCTGTACATCGTGAGCAGAACTGCTAAGTGTCTAATTAAGGTATACGTAAGAATCGTAAAGTCCTACACTTAAGTAAAAAACAACAACCCAAAAGTACACCTACAATCTGGGTGAGACCAGGCTTAATAGCAGTGACTGTGAGAGGGATCTTGGAGTCTTAGTGGACAACCAGCTAAATATGAGCCAGCATTGTTCAGCGCCAGTCAAAAAAACCAATGCAATCCTAAATTGCATTAACAGAGGGATACAATCAAGATCAAGTGAGGTACTAATACCACTCTATAAAGCCCTAGTAAGACCACACCCATAGTACTGCGTCCAGTTTTGGTCCCCACACTATAAAAAAGATGTTGAGACTCTAGAAAAAGTGCAGAGAAGAGCAACCAGGATGATTAGGGGACTGGAGACTAAAACATACGATGAACAGTTGCAGGAAGTAGGCATGGCTAGTCTAGTGAAGAGGAGGACAAAGGGAGACATGATAGCAGTCTTCCAATAACTGAGGGGCTGCCAAAGAGAGGAGAGGGTCAAACTGTTTTCCAAGGCACCCAAGGAACAATGGATGGAAACTGACCAAGGAGAGATTCAACCTGGAAATAAGGAGGAATTTTCTGACAGTGAGAACAATCAACCCATGGAACAAAAGTTGCCTTCAGAGGTTGTGGAGGCTTCATCATTTGAGGCTTTCAAGAACAGATTGGACTGCCATTTGTCAGAAATGGAGTAGGGTCTCCTGTTTGAGTGGGATTGGGGTTTGGGGTTGGACTAGATGACCTACAAGATCCCTTCCAATTCTGTTAATCTATTAAGGCGGTTGAGCTAGAAACCCGTTTCATCAAACAAAGTGGGATATCTTGTAAAGGTGATGCCTTTCCCCTACATGTTGATTCATTTCTGTTTTATATTTTTGATAAGGTCATAAGACTAATCAATCAATAAGCTCTCTTCCGTAACTAAGTGGTGCTATTTCAACTGAAGCGGCTGTGCGATCGCGTCAGCTCCGTTCCTTAGAGATGCTCGCCACACTTCTGAACAAGGGGACCAGGCTTTCTCACCACCGGCATTGAAATAGGATTCAGCTGTCATTGCAATTGCCTGCTGTTAGTTGAGGACAAGGGAGACCATCTCTTTCGCCCCAAGCCACAGGATGTCGCAGGCTGACTTCATTCAAATCCAGATTCCAGAAGGGTGTTGAAGATCAGTGAGACGTGCTTCGATGCAGAGGTAGCAGTATTAGTTTTTGCACAGATCTATACTGTGACATCTGGCTGGAGAAGTTGGGCAGAGATAAAATAGCTAAGAAGCGAGTCACGGAGAGTCTTAACTCCCACAAGTGTTATTTTGGTTTGTCTACAAGCTGGGATATCCGTGATGCACATAAAAGAGCTTCAATCCTGTTTTCATGGCCCTCGCCTCAGCTGTTTCTCCCTATATGTTTTCATTTACATCCTGCCTCCTTCCCACCATGAATATTCTTGAGTTAAGAGTGAGATGTCAACTCCTAGAGTTGCCATAGTGAGAGAAGGGGGGGAAGGCGCATTCCATGCATACCGTTTTCAAAGTCAACCTATTCCCCGAATCATCTGAAGGCCAGACAAGGATTAATGGATGGAAACTGACCAAGGAGAGATTCAACCTAGAAACAAGGAGGAACTTTCTGACAGTGAGAACAATCAACCCATGGAAAGAGAAGTTGCCTTCAGAAGTTGTGGGAGTAGGGGTCTCCTACTTGACTTGATGGCTTAGAAGGTCCCTTCCAAGTATTCTAGTCTAGTCTAGTCTAGTCTAGTCCAGTCCAGTCCAGTCCAGTCCATTCCATTCATTTGGTTCTGGATGGACTCCCATCCAACTCACCATGTTCAACTCTTTGTCTCTTTTCTGACATCAGCCTAGGACACCTAGAAGCTGCACCTGCTGATTAGCTTGCCAGCCCTCTATGGAAGATGCTTTAATTTAGTTTCCACAATCCTACATTACTAGGATGCTGTGAATTCTCACCAAGCCTACACAAGTTCCATTTTTTTCATTCTCATTCTGCTTTTTTGGCATAGGGTCTAAACCAATGGCCCCCAACCTTTTGGGCACCAGGGACCGGTTCTGGAGAGAGGTTTTTTGGTGGGGCAGATGGGGGGGAGATGCCTGCTTGTGTGGACTTTGCTTGTATGCGTGGCCCAGTTTCTGGCATGCTGTGGCCCAGTATTGGCCCAAGGACTGGGGATTGGAGACCCCTGATCTAGACTACCTGAGGCTCCATCTCAGCCCAATGAGATTGGCCCAACCCTCTCTTGCCAGTAGAATGAGCACAGGTAGTCTCTGACATACCACAGGTCACACAATCACCGTTGGAACTTAAAACAGCACTGAAAAAAAGTGGCATGACCCTTTGTCACACCTACGACCAGGGGTGGGTTTCTGCAGGTTCGCACCTACTCGCGAGAACCGGCGGGTGAAATTTAGAGAACCGGTGAGAGGGGGTTCCACCGGCGTACCTGGAAGTAAATCTGACCCACCGCTGCCAGTGACCCAACGGGAAGGAAAGGAAAGGAAGGAAGGAAGGAAGGAAAGAAGAAAGAAAGAAAGAAAGAAAGAAAGAAAGAAAGAAAGAAAGAAAGAAAGAAAGAAAGAAAGAAAGAAAGAAAGAAAGAAAGAAAGAAAGAAAGAAAGAAAGAAAGAAAGAATTTATCATCACAATTGAGTCCAAAATTTTGGTTGCTAAGCAAGAGCGTTGTTAAATGAGTTTCACCACATTTTAAAAGGTGGCCACTCCCACTTGTCACATGACTGCCAAGCCACGCCCACAAAATAGGCCACACCTAGAGAGTAGGTTCTAAAAAATTTGAAACCCACCCCTGCCTACGACCATCCCATGGTCACACAATCAAAATTCAGACATTTGGCCATTGACTTATATTTATATTTATTTTTAAAAAATTATTTTTATTGTTTTTACATTTGAAACAGTGCAGCATCACGAAGTCGTAGTGACCATACAATCACATTATATACAATATAATCTCATCCAATAACTATTAGCCTACTTGATACATTATCTATCCTTCTATCCAATCACATTATTTACCGTTGGTTGCAGTCTTGTCACCTTGTCTTATACCAATAATGAAATCTGTTCCAAACTTCATAATATTCCGATTCCCCTTTGTTTTTTAATTCGAGGGTGAACCTATCTGCTTCCGCGCAGGGCAAAATTGACTTACTGTATATTTATGATGGCAACATTTATGATGGGAAGTCAGATCCACTTAATAACCATGTTACTAATTGAAGGCCTGCAGTGATTCGCTTAACGACTGTGGCCAGGAAGGTGGTAAAATGGGGCAAAACTCAATTTATAAATGTCTCACTTAGCAACGGAAATTTGGGGCTCAACTCATACGTTGAGGACTACTTGTATGCTCTGCGCTCGTTGGCCAAAGAATTTGACCTGGTGGGGTCCAGGAGAAGAGCCTTTTCTGCTGCAGAACCTCACATCCTCTTCACCAAGGTGAGATCTTCCCCCATCCTTTTGGCCTTCCATAAAGGCCTTAAAATCTGGCTGTGCTGATTGGTCTGGGGCCCAGGTGGGGGTGGGGGTGTCATTCTGGAGGTGATGATTGGATTAGATAGAAAATCCCACCTCCAGTCTAATTGAAACTCCCACCAGCACACGCATGCTATTTTAGCAATTTCTTTATTATTTTGAATGCATTTTTTGTTCTTGCCGTTTTAATTCTTTATAATATTGTTCTGACCAAGGCTTCCCAAGAGCATGAAGCAAACTCCTTGTCCCGACAAAAGTCCCTTTTATTAATTGACTGTGAATTCTGCTCATTCACATCCAGCAAAGTCTTTCAAAGGTGGATTTACAGTCACAGACCTTCTCTGACTTAGAGAGTTGCCAGGCCGATATCTGCAAAACTTGGCCAGGAGTCTCGGAGAGTCAGGAATCAATTAATTGCACTGATTGTATCCTGCAAACTCCACTCCCCTTTCGCTCCTCTTTTATTTCCTCTGGGAGGGGATAGTCATCCTCCACCTGTGGCCTTACTCCCAAGTCGGCCCTGTTCTTTAGCTGTTCCCTTCGTCTGGCAACTCTGCACATGCCCACACTGGGAAGAGGCTCCAGCTGTTCATCTGCCTCAATGATGTTTGACTCTGAAGGCAGCTGATAACCGTCAGACGGCCCTGGTCCCCTGTTTGCCTCTGACACAGAGCCCTCCTCAGAGCCTTCCCCAGACTCCAGGACTGGCCCATGTTCCTCCCCAACCTCCCCATTGTCCGAATCTGGTGCCAGCTCCACTGGCGGGCGACAACAAATATTGTCTTAGCAGATTGTAAGAGTCAGGTGACAGTGAGCAGGAGTCTGGCGAATCAACTGAACGAATAAATGAGCCGGATCAATTTGGGGCCTTCCATCTATTGTGTTGAGTTGACCTCAAGGAGAATTCTGCTCCGGGCTACGAACATCTCTGGATTGGCTTCTCTGAAGGACAATTTGCTTGGTGTTTTGCTGTTCTCCCTGCCTTTCTTTCGTGCACAGTTGGGGCTTAAGGAGCTGATTACCTCATTGCTCTTTAAGCCGGCGATCAGCATAATTATTATTATTAGCAAATTGGGTGCATATTGAGAGGGGAGGTTGTTGAAGGAAGGAAAGAATAATTGAACACCAGTTTGGCGTATGCTTAACGGAGGGTTTTCTAGGGATTTCTGAGTGCGACAGCTAAAGGTGTAGCAACATGATATTCTTATGCTCTGCTCTTAAACTAATGGGGAAATATTTCTCCCTGGCTCATATGCACACATTGATGCCTGCAGGTACAACATGCTCTCAAGGCAAGCCAGGGCGGGGCCAGCCAGGAGTGGGATTTGGGGGTTCTCTGAACTGCACAGAATCTTAGCTAGTGGCCACTTTAGGACAGGAAGGAAGGAACAGGGGTAAAGTTCAGCCATAATTCAAATGAGGTTTGGATCTGACAGCAATAGGGTATGGCCGAAATGGTGCTCCTAATAAATGACTGGTTTTCTTTTGAAACTTGGCTTGAGGCTCATGAATCAATTAGGGCATCTTTCGGATACCTGACCGAGGTTCTCCCGAATCCCTGCGAACCCCCAACAGCCCAACCCTGGTAAGACTTGCAAATCTCTTGCCCTTCTCATTAAACTAGAGAGGATAAGTATACAGCATCCAATTTTGGTCATCCCATTACAAAAAAAGATGTTGAGACTTTGGCTACCTCCGCCCCCATCTATCCTCTGCCTCCCAAGTCCCCGCTGACTGGGAGGGAATGGGGATTTTGCAGTAACCTTCACCTGTAGTGGGGAGGGAATGGGGATTTTGCAGCATCTTTCCCCTGCCACGTCCCTGCCACGCCTACAGAACCGGTAGTAAAACAATTTGAATTTCACCACTGGACTGGAGGCTGAAACATATGAAGAAAGGTTGCAGGAACTGGATATGTCTAGTTTAATGAAAAGAAGGACTAGGGGTGACATGATAGAAAAATGAAATATCTGGGAAATATTGAAAAGGCAGAATATTATATTTCCCTGGATCAGAAATTGAGAAACGTATTTTTTGGCAGGAAACTCACTCTTAATAGCCCCCTCCTTTCTCAATGGGCCATCAGGAGCCCTGAGCTACTTTACTCTACATAACAAAGATTAGCTTTTTACAGAAACTCACCACATGGCATCTGAGAACTCAACCAAACCTGGACTCAAGACAGCCTACAGAGTTGCCCCTGCATGGCCCCATGGGAGTCTGACAACCAATCAGAATACATTTCTTACACAGAAACAGGGAACAGAGAGGTGGGGCCGAACAGAGAGTATAAAGCCAGGGGCCTTCAGCATCTCGGTCTCTTTTCTTCTTCACCCAACATCTGGGAGCATGTGATCCCCCTTTTCTGTCCAGGAACTCAAGCCATGCAATGCTGTCCACCATTAAACCGTCTTTCCAAGCAGCCTCCGTGTTTCCAGTGTCTTTTCCCCCCATTTGGAACTGAACCCAGGTGGCCATTACTTACAAATACAAATACAATAGCAGAGTTGGAAGGGACCTTGAAGGTCATCTAGTCCAACTCCCTGCCTAGGGAGGAAACCCTATACCATTTCAGACAAATGGCTATCCAACATCTTCTTAAAGACTTCCAGGGTTGGGGCATTCACAACTTCTGGAGGCAAGCTGTTCCAGAGGTTAATTGTTCGAACTGTCAGGAAATTTCTCCTCAGTTCTAAGTTGCTTCCCTCCTTGATTAGTTTCCACCCATTGCTTCTTGTTCTGCCCTCAGGTGCTTTGGAGAACAGTTTGACTCCCTCTTCTTTGTGGCAGCCCCTGAGATATTGGAACACTGCTGTCATGTCTCCCCATGTCCTTCTTTTCATTCAACTAGACATACAACATGTCCCTTGCATTTGGGGATGGAGGACTGCACCATTTATCAGCAGCAGAAGGACGCAGCCTTTTCATAGAGCATCGGAAGGCCCATCCCAGCCCGAGGTTCGTAAGTCAATCATTTCTAACCTCTTGACCTTAAACTACCTGACAGGTTTATGGTGGGGATAAAAATAGATAAGGAGAAATGCTGCTTCCAGCAACAACAACAAAAAAGTAAAAAAAAAAAAGGTTTGTCAGCCCAAGAAAGATACATCGCTTTTTTTCGAAGACGTTCGGTTAGCGGATTTATATCTGCAATGGGCCTGTTCACCAATGCAAGTCACGCCTTGATACAGCATCCATGAATGAGAATGGGCAGAGCATTTGCAGTCTGGGTGCAACGCTTCTCACCCTATTTAGAACCTCAGGGGAATCTTCAGGGGGGTGGGGGAAAGAAGATATAGCTAGGCTTAGAAAAAGAAGGACAGAATTCTGCAGATTAGCAGAAAGCAGTGTGCTCATCCCTACCGCTCAGCGTTTCCAGAGACGGGCTTAAAGTACTGAACGCAGGTTCTAGAAGCTTCCGAATGGATTCAGACGGGGGGATGGGCTGCTGGGGGTTTGCAAAGGTTCGGGAGAACCTCTAGCTAAGATGCTGTGCAATTCGGAGAACCCCCAAAATCCCATTCCTGGCTGGCCTCGCCCACCCCTTCCCTCCCAGGATTCCCCTCGGGCCCATTTTGGATGCAGGTAAATTCAGGGCATTTGGGGAGGGTGAAAAACAGGCCTACTGGAAGTTTGGGAATGCCGAAAACGGGGCAAATTTCCAGCCTCCGGAGCTTGGGGAGGCCGTTTTCGCTCTCCCAGAGGCTCAAGAAAAGCTTCTAGAGTCCTGGGATGGCAAAAACGCCCCCCCCCCCCAGCCGTGGTGCAGGAGGCCAACTAGGCCATGCCCACCATGGCCACGCCCACCTAGCAACCAGGCAGAGAAGCCCTTGCCCAAATTTTCGACGGATTCAGTGCCTAACTCGAAATATGTATGAATGACAAGCCAATCAGAAGGGAAGGTCTGTGCATTGATACGCACGCGAATTGTTGCTATGGCGACCACTAGAGGGCACTGGGCTCCAACAGGCCCATTCAAGTCTTTGGCTAAAAGAAAAAAAAAGATAACGAACAGATGACTTTCATTGACAAAGCTGGCACATCAAATATTTGGAATATTGCGCTACGTGTCTGACTTGCAAAGTCCTGCTTTTTAGAATTCCCGCTCCAGTGAGATCTAGAAGGCAGTTTCGTCAGACGCAGCTGGCAATTCCGGTTTGCGGTGAAACACCCAACACACGTCAAGACAGGAAACACACAATACGGATAGTCCTTGACTTACAACAGTTCATTTGGGGACCCCTTGAAGTTACGACGGGACTGACGAAAGTGACTCACCACCATGTTTCACACTTACGACTGTTTCAGCATCCCTGTGGTCATGTGTTCAAAATCCAGACCCTTCGCAACTGATTCATAGGTATGGTGGTTGGGGGCATGTTCGAGCCTTTAATTAGCTTTTCTGGATTCAGGAAACTCTGTGAAATTGAGCCAGTTGGCCCTTGGATTAGATCAGAGCAGGCGTCTCCAACCTTGGCAACTTTAAGACTTGTGGACTTCAACTCCCAGAATTCCTCAGCCAGCAAAGCTTTCTAACCACCAGCAAAGCTGGCTGAGGAATTCTGGGAGTAGTTAAAGTCTACAAGTTTTAAAGTTGCCAAGGTTGAAGACAAAAGTCCCCATGCGCATTTTGTGACCTTCTGACAAGGAAAACCAAGTGGGCAAGCCCAATTCACTCAGCAACCGTGTTACTACTGCAGTGATTCTTTCTGTGGCCAGAAAGGTCGTAAAGCAGGGCAAAATTCACTTAACAGCTGTCTCACTTTGCAACATAAAATGTGGGCTCAGGTGTGGTTGTAAGTTAAGGAAGTGTCTGCATTTTGATTGTTGAAAAAGGTTGGAGATGCAGGTGACCCTATCTCAGTGGTGAAATTCTTTTTTTTTTTTTACTACTGGTTCTGGGGGCGTGGCTCTGTGGGTGTGGTGTGGCTTTGTGGGCATGGCTTGGTGGACATGGCAGGGGAAGGATACTGCAAAATCCCCATTTCCTCCCGATCAGCTGGGACTCGGAAGGCAGAAAATAGATGGGGGCGGGGCCAGCCAGAGGTGGCATTTGCCGGTTCTCCGAACTACTCAACGTGTTTACTATTGTTTCTCCAGAACTAGTCAGAAGCTGCTGGATTTCACCCCTGCCCTATCTGTTCGTCAAAGTTGCATTATTGTTCAAAGTGTCGTTTGAACGAAACATCCCAATTTTCATCCAAGGCAAAAAGGTTTTACTGCTAACATTTTCCAGGTGTAAAGTAAGTGTGTATGTGTGTGTGTGTGATTGCACAAGCAGATTTGCATTTGTTTCTCACTTCTTAGGCTTCACCCTAAACATCTTTAGGCAAAGTTCGAAAGAACCACTCAGGTTTCTAAGGCTTTGTCTGACAAAACAGCAGGCAGGGAGGGAAAAAAATCCGATTTCAAATACTTGTATTCTGGCATATTTAACTATGCATGAAGAATGGGGGATGCGGAGCCCACAGATCATGTACACATGGCTGATTTTTTAGTGAAGCGTTTTTTTTACATTTTTAACATCCAAAATAAGAGCAGAAATACGGTGAGGGGTGTTTGTAGGAGATAAATCATTCCAATCTTCACTGCACTAATCCAATCCCACCTTCAGATCAGTGGTGGGTTTCAAATTTTTTAGAACCTACTCTGTAGGTGTGGCCTATTTTGTGGGCGTGGCTTGGCAGTCATGTGACAGGGTGGGAGTGGCCACCTTTTAAAATGTGGTGAAACTCATTTAACAACGCTCTTGCTTAGCAACCAAAATTTTGGACTCAATTGTGATGATAAATTCTTTCTTTCTTTCTTTCTTTCTTTCTTTCCTTCCTTCCTTCCTTCCTTCCTTCCTTCCTTCCTTTCCTTTCCTTCCCATTGGGTCACTGGCAGCGGTGGGCCAGATTTACTTCCAGGTACGCCAGTGGAACCCCCTCTCACCGGTTCTCTAAATTTCACCAACCGGCTCTCGCGAGTAGGTGCGAGCCTGCAGAAACCCACCACTGCTACACTGCTAGGTTTTCATGTCAAAGGAAGACAACCCCAATCTTATTTTTAATGCCAAGCTGACATCTGGTTCCTCTCTGAAAAAAGTTGTTCATTTTCTACTTTATTTTTAGGGTATTCAAACCTTCCAAAAAAAAACGTTGGCTTGAATCTCAACATTAAGAAAATTAAGATCATGGCATCCAGCCCTCTCAATTCCTGACAAAAAGGTGAGGAAGAAATGGAGGTAGTGGCAGATTTTATTGTCCTGGGCTCCAAGATCACCGCAGATGGGGACTGCAGCCAAGAAATTAAAAGAGGTTTGCTCCTGGGGAGGAAAGCGATGGCAAATCTAGACAGCATGCGAAAAAGCAGAGACATCACCCAGGTAACAGAAGTGTGTCTAGTCAAGGCTCTGGTTTTCCCAGTTGCAATGGATGGCTGTGAAAGTTGGACCATAAGAAAGGTTGAGCGCCAAAGTATGGAGGCCTTTGAAGTTTGGTGCTGGAGAAGACTCCTGCGAGTCCCTTGGACTGCAAGGCGATCCAACCGGTCAGTCCTAGAGGAGATCAACCCTGCCTGCTCTTTGGAAGGCCAGATCCTGAAGATGAAACTCGAATGCTTTGGCCACCTAATGAGAAGGAAGGAACCACTGGAGAAGAGCCTCATGCTGGGAACGATGGAGGGCAAGAGAAGAGGATGCCAGATAATGAGGGCGCTGGATGGAGTCACCAAAGCAGTTGGCATGAACTTAAATGGACTCCAGAGGATGGTAGAGGACAGGAATGTTACCCATGGGGTCACAATGAGTCAGACACAACTTCACAACTAACAACAACAAAAACTTCCTTTGAATGATTGGTGTCTCCTTATTGGAGGTGACACTGACATTCTTTTGCAAGCTACATCTGTGTTTCTCAACCTTAGCCATTTTAAGAGATCTGGGCTTCAACTTCCAGAATTCCCCAGCCAGCATGATGTCAACTCATAAAGCAGGCTTGTGAGGCATGCACCTCATTGGAGAATGTGATTTATGACCAAGACTGAGGGGAGAGAAGAAACAGGGGCAAAGTTCAACCATAATTTAAATGAGGTTAGATCTGACTGCAATGGGGTATTGCTGAAATGGTGTTCCTAATACATGACTGGTTTTCTTTTGAAACTTGACTCAAGGCTCAAGAATTGATTAGAGCATCTTTCAGAAACCTGGCACATGGAATTCTGGGAGTTGAAGTCCAGACCTCTTAAAGTGGTGAAGGTTGAGAAACACTGATCTACATCTTTTGCAATCTATGTCTTTTGAAGCCTGCTTGGCTTCTCACCCTTCCCAATCTGAAAGAGCCTCAAGGGAGGAGTTGTGCTTCTTATATCTTCCCTTAGGCTGAACTGATGCATAAGGAGCCAAGGAGGCTGCAGAGCCCTAGAAAGAGGATTGTGCATTAGGAAACAGAACCTCCTTATTGGCTACCTCGTCATTAAATATGTGCAAGAGCATCAGTCTCGCTCAAGGAGAAATTCATCAACGTTTTCTCTTCTCTTTGGGGGAAAAAATGTGAAGGCAGTTTCCTTTTCAGAAAATTGAATGAGAACAAGTAGTAGAAACATGCGGGTGGTTTTTTCTGCCTGGCAGACTTAAACTTGTGATTCTGTGCAATTCCAGAATTCCACCTCAACATCTCCTGTCCTGGTTCTTGAAGATGAGAGAATATTGGATCTCCCTACTGCCCACCTCAATGGGCTGATCACATGCCATCCATTACAAGCTCTGTCTTGCCGAAAGGTACCCAGTGGCTGTTGCCTGGCAACCACAGGATACCTTGCTCCCCACTTCCCTGTTGTGATGTGTTGCTAGGCAACCGCCATGTATCTTGTTTGTTTATTCCAATTCATCCTGCTTTCCTATCAAAAAAGGGAACACAAAGAATAGTGATAGCTTGCCTTACATCCCTAAAAAAACTCTGAAGCTTTGAAGGTAGCGATGATGAGCAAGCAAGTTGTCCTCAGTACAGCTTTGCCCCAGAGATTCCTCATAGAGTGGAAGGTCTTCGGGGATGGAGCCACACTAGCTCCTGCAAGAGACTTCCAGATGATTAGTGCCACCGGGGAAAAGATCCTGCATTTCACCATCGCTCCTACTTTATGTGAGGACCATGTCAAGAAACAGAGCAATGGTTATGTAAGATGGGAGCCTTTGGTGCCGCTCCTTTTATCAAGCAGCTGGTATTTATCTAGGCCTTCCTCCTAGCTCATAATTAATTTAAAAGACATTTGAGGCAGCCTTCTATAACTCGGTGCAGTCCGATAACTTTGAGGATGACTCACTCCAAATTCCAACTTGCTACTTTGATGTCATTGTGTACCTTCACCTCCTCCCTGCCTTTCAGAGAGTTCAAGATGATGTACATTGCTTTCCTCCCACTCTGTGACTCTAGCTTAGAAAGGCAAAGGCTAGCCAAATGTCATCCTGTGACTTTCCTATCAGGATGTAGAACAGGGGTGTGCAAACTTTGCAACTTTAAGTCTGAAGGACTTTGCTGGCTGGAGAATTCTGGGAGCTGAAGTCCTTCAGACTTAAAGTTGCAAAGTTTGCCCAACCCTGATGTAGAACCTAGTCTCCAGTAGGATCTGATAGGTCAACTTCGGCATTGTACCGTTTTCCTTACTGACTCAGAAAGAGCTTAGACTTAGATGGGAGACATAAGAATGTGTAAGGGTTGTAGACCAGACTAGAGAATGGAATGGAATGGAATGGAATGGAATAGAATAGAATAGAATAGAATAGAACAGAACAGAACAGAACAGAACAGAACAGAATAGAATTCTTTATTGGCCAAGTGTGATTGGACGCACAAGGAATTTGTCTTTAGTGCCTATCCTCTCAGTATACATAAAAATACAAGATACATTCATCAGGAATCATAAAGTACAACACTTACTGATAGTCACAGGGTACAAATAAGCAATCAGGAAACAATCAATATAAATCGTAAGGATACAAGCAACAAAGTTACAGTCCTGCAGTCATAAGTAGGAGGAGATGGGTGATAGGAATGATGAAAAGACTAATAGTAATGCAGCCTCAGTGAATAGCTTTTATATCCAGGATGTGAAGGGTCTGTAAATATTTTCATGGCCCTCTTTTTGACTCTAAAGAACATCCCACAAGAAGATATGGGATGAGAAATCATTTCCATACGGGTGCCAAGAAAACAATAGAGATATGTGTCCATAAAATCCATTGGAGTCATCTTCAATTCAAGGATGTCCTTACTTTCACCTGTAATACTCCACCCCTCATAGCCATTGGCATCAGATTGAGGAAGGTTCACCAGTACACTTTTCATTCTATCGTTTGCTTTTCCACCCCTTTTTCTCTTTGTGCTGGCTGTTAATATGACACACCTATCTGCAGGTAGCAGAGCCATTATTTACATAATTTACCTAATTACCTGGGTTCCTTCAGCATATTGAAGCTCAAACTATGTAGGCTGAGTTACAGAAATGTGATTTATTAAGTTTTTGTTTTTTTCTCTGCTATGTGTAGAGAATGGGGGTGGGGGTGAGGCAATATTACCCAATATGTGTATAAAGCACTTAAGGTTAAGTTTTTAATTTTTATAAATTTGTACAGGGGATTATTTAATTTGATTTTAGTTTATATGTATTGTTGATTGTAATAATTATTATTTTTTAATTTTTACCTGTACACCGCCCCGAGTCCCTTCGGGGAGAGGGGGCGGTCTAGAAATCCAATAAATAATAATAATAATAATAATAATAATAATAATAAGATAGAACGCAGTGTGTGTTGCCCATTGTGTTTAGGAGGATTTCAGGTGACCGCTGCACTGTTACTCCAGTTGCAGGCATGCGGTATTTTTCAATCAAACCATGTCATTATTCAGACATGTCATTCGTTGGATCTAATTGACAAACCACTTAAAATACCCTCTGGGCAGAAGTGCTACAAAAATTGATGGATAAAGCCAAGATATTGGCAAAGTAAATGGGAAAATGGCACTAGTGAAAGAGACTTTCATATCATTTCCACCTCAGATTTCATTTCTTTTGAAGTGCCTTGGTTCTAATGCTGCGTCTTCCCCCTGGATTTCCAAAATATTACCTAGGAATTCTCGGAAAACATAACCCAACATAGTTGGAGAATGCTGTTTTATTGGAACCAAAAATCAATCTAGGCATTTAACATGTCCCTGTTGTAATTCATTTATTTCCTCCACCACCGTTCAGGATGTAAAGTACCCACCCTCAACACATTTCCCGATAATGCTGTGCCAAAATTTGCCTTTACTCATAAGTCTCTTCTCCTATGAGCAGGCTTTCCTATTTGTTCTCAAAGTAGCTGATAATGACTTTTGATGGCCTCTTGTTTGAGTCTTTAATTAGCTTTTCTGGATTCAGAAAACTGAACTCTGGATTCAGTTGGCCCTTGGATTTGACCAGAGCAGGGGTCTCCAACCTTGGCAACTTTAAGACTTGTGGACTTCAACTCCCAGTGTTCCTCAGACATCTGAGGAATTCTGGGAGTTGAAGTCCACAAGTCTTAAAGTTGCCAAGGTTGGAGACCCCTGGACCAGACGCAAGGCTGGAAAGTTGAAAAATATTCTGGAAGAAACCACTTCTGCATTGAAGAACCACCAACATCTCCACTGAAGAGTTAAGGACCTGGAAGAGACTTTTCTTTGGTCCGTGTGACTTGTTGGAGCTGGTAGAGGAAGCTACTCCTGGTGTTGCAATTTCCTATTAGACATCTTTCCAGCGTTCTGTAGCCTCCACTTCCCATTTTGAAATGGCTCCATGGGAAAAGTTGCCTCATCTTGGTTCTTCCACTGGGATTGATCTAAGGCAGTGCTTCTCAATTATTTTCTGTCATGCCCCCCCTAGGAAGAAGAAAACATTTTGCGCCCCCCGCGCAACTGTAAATAGTATCATTTGTCTATAAAATTGTTATAAGTACACCTCTGCATAACACTGTATCCTTATTAACGTATAAGAGAATAAAAAAAGAAAGAAATGTGGATCAATTTACAACAAAGAATAGCTTTATTAACTGTAGCAGAAAAGATTTAAAGTGCATTAGAAATTTTAAAAAAATTAAATCCTTTGCCGAGGTCAAACGCGCCCCCCTTTACGGAGCCTCACGCCCCCCCTGGGGGGCCCGCCCCACTATTTGAGAAGCACTGATCTAAGGAAACTGGAGAAATGATCCCCAATGCAATGGAAAAAAAGGCATTCAGAGTCCCATCCTTTGGCCCCATCGCTCCTCAATAGATGCAAAGCATCACCCTCTACCTACATCAGCCTCTCAAGCTTTCTCCTGCCCATTCAGATTAGTGCCAGCAGTACTGTCTTTTTCCGGAGAGTGAATGAGAGCCTCAACAATAGACCCGTTTGCTCTACTTCCTGCTGGAGCGGTTCTTTCTGTGCTTCTCCCTCATCTTTGTACAAACCTGATGGCTGTTTTCACACAATTTGCTAGCTTTTTGTTGTCTCTGAGCACCGTAATACAACATAGGAACTGAGACCAGAGGTGGCATTCAGCCAGTTCTGACAAGTTCCGGAGAACCGGTTGCGTAAATTTTGAGTAGGTTGGAGAACCGGCAAATAGGCTGGCCCCGCCCCTGCTGCCTCCCAGCTGATCTTCTTTTCTTGCCCTGAACAGGAGAACGGAGCTGGAAAGCAGGTTAGTGGGGTGGGGTGGAGGAATGGGGATTTTACAGTATCCTTCCCCTGCCACGCCCACAAAGCCACGCCCACAGAACCGGTAGTAAAAAAAATTGAATCCTACCACTGACTATCCTACCACTATCAGATTATATTTTGGAACCCCCAAGCAATGCGTTAATTCACACCGGGTTAAGTATGATGAGTGGTACAGTGGCTCAGTGAGTAAGATGCTGGGCTTGTCAGCTGGAAAGCTGGCAACCAAGGTTCGAGACCCAAGCACCACAGGACAGAGTGAGCTCCCATTCCTGCTCCTGCCAACCTAGCGGTTGGATAGCATGCAAATGTGAGTAGATAAATAGGTACCACTTTGAGTGGGAAGGTAACATCATGCTGACCACATGGCCACAGAAACGTTTTCAGACAGTCTAGCTCAATGGTCTTGAAATGGAGATGAGCACCACCCCCTATAGTCGGCGGTTACCAGTGGAGTAAAATACTAAGGGACACCTTTATCTTTGCAAGTATGATGTGTAAATAGAAACATGGTGTTCTTGGATGAGCTTTTGTTCCTTTTTCTTCATTTCTTTCCCTCTGCACGCCTTTCCTCCTCCCTCCCCTTGCTTCTGGCATCCACAAAGGTCTCAGGTCAGAAGAGGAAGCCTCAGGCAGTTCAACTCCAACAGAGGGGTCATGGTCCGGAATCCCTCGGGTGTTGTAAATTCAGCGTTCCAAGAGAACAAATCCATCGCCATTCCTATCCTATGGAAGCACAGCCCTGCCATTTCGGATTGAGCTTCCAAATGATAGGGAATCTGAATGTGGCATTGCCTGAGGCTCATCTCTGGCCAGCCAAGTCCATCCTATTGCAGTATCTCTCTTGGCTGCTCTTATTTCTCTTTCCCCCCCCACCACCTCTCTCTCATACACACACACACACACAAATCAACTTGTCCCTGTCCCTCTTCGCCTTTAGAGCCCTGGCATCCTAGAGCAAGGAAGGGACCCTAAAGGCAATCAAGTCCAACTCAATGTGGAGATTTGAATGAAGGCACCTGAAAAGATAGTTGTCCAGCTCCTACCTGAATCCATCCAATAATTCTTCACCTCTGCATTATTGATTCCATCATTTAGCACACATACACACATCCCTGTAGGATTCAGACAGGATTCAGTCCTTCTCTGAGAGCACAGCAGTTCAACCAATGAGGATCTGTAACATGAAGGATTGGCCCCTCACTGCCAGAAGCTCCGACCTCCCCAGAAAACTTGGGAGATCCTTGGTTCTAGTGGTGAAATTCAATTTTTTTAAAATACTGGTTCTGTAGTTGTGTGGCTTGGTGGGCGTGGCAAGGGAAGGATAGTGCAAAATCCCCATTCCCTCCTCATTCTGGGACCAGCCAGAGGTGGTATTTGCCGGTTCTCCAAACTACTCAAAATTTCCACTACTGGTTCTCCAGAACCTGTCCGAACCTGCTGAATTTCACTCCTGTTTTGTTCCTACTCCACCCCCCAACGCTTACTGATTCTATGGGGTGGATTAGCTTGGCTAGCTTGGGAGCAAAGTTTGGAACCAGCCATTTCCCAAACCAGCAGTCCTGGAGGGCTCCCCTACTTGGGGGTGGGAGATACTGGCTTGCTGGACTACAGTTTTTAAATTCCCCACCATGCATTGGAGGAGGGTTCAAGGGGGGCGGGGCTTCAAACTCAAAAGCCTTTTTAGCCCCACCCTCCCATTTGGTTCCAAAGTGGCCCAGCTGTCCCTCGGTCTCTCAGAGACGGATGGGGGCGGGGAAAGAAGGCACGTGGCTTGCAGATTTTCTCCCCCATCACTAGTCGCTGGTTCTGCGCGCGAGCCAGGGCCCCTGCTTGGGCGAGCTGACCCCTGGGTAGTACCGGCTGCCTCCTCCTCCTCTTCCTCCTCCTCCTCCGGCTTTCCCCTCGGTGTCGATGGGCGACTCCCCGCCTCCGTTCTTCCTAGTCTCCCTTATCCCGAAAGGCCCCGTCCTCCACCCCACTCAGCTGCTTTGGGGACCAAAGCAGGCAGACAGTGAATGGGAAAGCCCAAAGCTGAGCGGCGCCTCCCCGCCCCCTTGCCAACCTCTCTCTCTCTCTCTCTCTCTCTCTCTCTCTCCTGCTTTCTCTCTGCCCCCCCCCCCCTCCGCCGTTCCCAGTCCTTTTCCTGCGCTCGCTCCTTGGACATCCGCTCTCGCTTTCCAGGCCCTCCGCCGAGAGTTGGGTTGGCCCGCGCCTGGATTCCCCCTTGCAGAGAAGAGAAGAAGACGGAGACCAGGCAGTGGGCTGGCTGGCTGGTCCAAGTTCCAAGAACCAGGCTTGGGTGGGCAAGACCGGGAAGCCTAAATGGGTGGGTGGGGGGGCGGAGGCGGTTTGTCAGGTAGTAGCAACTAAGGCTAGGAGTCCTCGCCCCCTTTTTCTGTCCAGGGAAAGTAGCAGAGGAACGAACTGCCAATCAGAAAGGGAAGGAGACCCCCCCTCCCCCGCTCTGCCCAGTTCCTGGGAAATCCACCTCCGCATTTTTGCTCTGTCTCCTCCCCCTCCCCTCCTTCCTCTCTTCCCTCCCTCTCCCTCCCCCCCTCCACGCCATCTCCTCCTTTTTCTCTCATTTTCTCGGTGTCTCAGTAAGTAAAGAAACCTCAACCCTCCCCTTCTTTTTACTCTTCACCCCTGGATCTGCAGTGCAGGGCTGGAAGGGGGGAGAGAGAGAGAGAGAGAGAGAGAAAAGCTTGGAAAGATTGTGCCCACGCCTTCTCCCCCCTCCCCACCCCGTCCCTCCCCCTCCCTTCCCTCGAAGCCCTTTGCCTTCTAGACCCCAGACCAGCTAAGACCCAGTGCCATCCCCGACCTCTCTCTCTCTCTCTCTCTCTCTCTCTCTCCCGGCTGACGTGCGCTCGGGAAAGGCAGCCGGCGCTCAAAGAAGGAGAGGCGAGAGCACCGTTCGGGGATTTAAAAGGCTGGAAGGATATGGTCGGCTGTTCTGGATGCCTCGGACAAAGGTAAGAAGGAAGCGTGTGCGCGCTTGTATTCCTTTTTTTCCTCTCTTTACTGGCTGCACTGGGTCAGGAGACGCGGCATCGAAGGGTGGCTGCTACGCCTGGCTTTGTTTCAAGGCAGAAGGCGATGGGAAAGATCCGACTTGCCGTGCGGGTTCCCCAATCAACAGTTAGTTGCCACCTCGTTGGCCTCCTGGCATGATCTGCCTAGGGTCCAAGGGCCAGGCAGGGAGAGGCGCGAGAGTGGTGTGTGCGCGCGCGCGCGTGTGTATGTGTGTGCATGCGTGTATGTGTGAAAGAGAGCGAGCACTGCTTGCTCTGTGCCAAATTCTCCCCACGTTGCACTACGGCTCCCAGCTCCACGCCTGCCACTCTAAATCTGCCATGTGGTAGGCTCGGTGCTACTTACCTGCAGCGTTCCCACGTTGCCCGGGTTGGTGGGGGGGGGGGTCTTTCCCCCCTTCTTCCACCCGGCCAAATTCACCGCGGAACCCCCGCAGGGGTTGTAGCCGCCTTGAAGTCTCTCCCACGAGTATCTCTTACCATAAGCGGAGCTGTCCCTTTCTGTGGTGCTGAATCTTTCCAGGTTACGTTCCTCGCCAGCCAAGAACTGCTGCCATTGGTGTGAGAGCCCCCGGCAGCGGGTGCCCGTATTACAATTTCTCAAGAGGTGTGGGGGGGGGCAGATTGTTCAGTAGCCCCTTGGTAACAGAGAAGGGGTTCAAGCTGTGTCCCTCCCTTTCACTTCTTTCTGTCGGAGGTACCTTGGAAAAATAGAATGACACCCAATGGGTAAGCCACACTTTTCAGTCAGGTTATTGTAATGGAGCTGGGCTTTGCCTGCCTAGTTTGCGTCTGCCTTTTCCCAGGTGAAGCAGAGGGAATGTTTCTTCAACTGACAGCTCAGGCTGGAGAAGGGGGGGGGGAGGAGAATCTCACACCCCTTGATGTTGGTACAACGGGCAGGAGGTGAAAGTCTTGTTTCAGATCTTTGCGGGAGGGAGGGGTGCCAGGAGAATCGACAGCTTGGTAGCAGCTGGTGACTTGTCACAAAGCAATAAATGTGTGGATCAACCTGTGGGCGTACATGTGTATGTGCGGGGCTTCCAGAATCAGTAGATGCCTCTCTTTGAACTTCTCAGGAGGCTCGTGAAGATGGTTCTGGGAATGGGGGACATGTGGCTATGGAAATCATCCCGCTTTGGTCTCTCATCCATGGAGACGAAGTGGTCAGATATGTTGACAGTATATGTTTAATTGACGAGAACCTATTGGGTTGGAGGAGCACAAGGCACCCCAAATAAAGTTTTCCATGTGAATACACCCATTTGTTTCAGGAGTTGGATTGGGTGTTCTTGGCCAACCGAGCATGCTCCAGATGTGCTCAGATCACAAAGCTTGGTTTGGAATTCTGAGAGCCATGATCCCAACACATCTGGATCAGGTTTGGAAGGTGAAGAGAAAAACATGTCCAAACAAAGTTCCTCTGACTGAAAGGATGTTCAAACACTGGGATCTTTTAACTAAAAGTTACAAGGGTGGTTTATAAAATTGTGAATGATGTGTAGGAGATTGATGGAGAACTTCGTTGTTCTCCTTGGCTGACATCGCTCACAATCTCCCAGCTGAAATTCTGCTATAGATCCTGGAAGGACAAAAGAAAGGGATGTTGTGTCCTGTGTAAATCTGGATTTCCCTGCCACAAGATGTGGGTATGGGTCTTTGGCTTAGAGGGTTTTACAAGGGTGTTGAACTGATTCACAAAGGACAAAGTTATATCTGAGTACTCAGCAAGGGTGCAACATGCAATTCTCAGATTTAAGGACAATCTGTCTTTGAATATCAGTTACTATGGAAGAGAATGGTAAGAAACAGATGGTGGTGTTGGATTTCTTAGAAGGGTCTAGGTCAGTGGTTCTCAACCTTCCCAATGCCACGACCCTTTAATACCTCAGTTCCTCATGTTTTGGTGACCCCCAACCATAAAATTGGTGTCTCGGTTTCTAACACCATTGAAAATATGTGTTTTCCAATGGTCTTAGGCGACTCCTGGGAAAGGATCGTTCGACCTCCAAAGGGGTCCAGATCCACAGGTTGAGAACCACTGGTCTAGGTGGAAAAAAAGATGGATCTCTTAACAGTACCATTAATAATAATAATAATAATAATAATAATAATAATAATAATAATAATAATAATAATAATAATAATAATAATCTTTATTGTCATTGTAAAAATTACAATGAAATTGGTTTTAACTTCACTGGTGCAAAATTATAACAGAAACAAAAAAGAGAGAAAAGAAAAAAGAAAAAACTAGCATGTGCATGGAGTGATTGCGGTTGAATTTAAAAGTCTCACAGCCCATGGATAGAAGCTACCTTTAAACCTGTTCGTTCGGCTGGCTATACTTTTATATTTTACATTAATTCATTTATTAGATTTATATCTGCTCCTTTCCTGTAGGATCTAAATACCTGATACTACTATATTCTTTCCTCCAATCATCCTTTCACAACAGCTATGTGAGGAGCCTGGAGTATGAGACAATAGAGGCCCAAGCTCACCAATTAATTTCCAAGATAGACTTGATCCCGGGTGTCACTCAGTGTTGCTCTAGCGCTATAAATATTACACCACAGTTTACTACCTACACATAAAGCTGAGTTCCTACCACAAGCCACCCAATCTCATTTTACGAAGTAAACCCAACTTTACTCTTCTCGTGTTCACAATTAGCCCTTATTCCCAGAAGTTATTCTAGCTTCTCTTACTTGAGATTCCTATGTTCAAGTGCTGAGCCACTAAGCAAATGTTAGCAACCTTCCCCAATCTTCCCTGGCAGTTCCTATCCTCCCCAGCAAGGAAGCTCAGATGATGGGATTTGTGGCCCATCTTTCTGGGCTTAAGCTGCTTCAGAACCGTGAAAAAGGCTATTCTGCAAGAGAAAGAGGAAGGTTTTTTTTTCTGAAAACTTAGCTGGTCTGTAGTGAGTTAACTATCTGGTTCTTAACAGGATCTTAAGTGAGGGTTGGGGCACTTTGTCAAAGGACATGTGTGTTAATGAAAGTACCTATTTCTTTTAAATTTTCCACGTATGCATGTGGGTAAAAGAAAGTCTCCACTTACCTGTTGGCTTATGACAGAGCATCTCATGGTAGAGTAGACAACATTGTCCACAGGAAAGTGTTAAAGAAGTTAAGATGGTGACTGGGAAGTACCAGCCTTTTTCATATGTTCACCACACGTGCTGATTGCACAGTTGCAATTGCTTTGATTGGCTCTGGATTTTTGTTTTGTTTTACCCCCTCTATTCCTATGTACACACCGAGATCAGAGATGGGAAACCTGGGATCCCATGCCAGGAAATGTTTCTCTGCATGTTCCTGTGGTCACTAGCAGTAAACATTTCTCAGAGAATTTCTTGCCAGTTTGAGATAGGAAACTCTTAAAAACAGCAAGCTGTCCAGTTGGGTTAATTAAATCTAAGAAGGCAAAAAAGCCCACCTCAAAACTTTCCCCCGAGGAAAAATTAAGCCCTGTTCAAACTGTTTGACTTCCAGTAGACTTTTCAGGCTCTATCAAAAAATTGAAGAACAGTCTCCAAACCCCAAAACATTGCCCTGTCCTCCCAAGGACATAAAATTAGAGTTAGATGTGACAATGGAGGCTACCAAGTCCAGCTCTCTGCTTGTTGTAGGACTTCAGATTAAAACATCTCCACCAAGTCAAAAGTTTAGCAAATCCAATGAAGGATGCTTACCATCTTTATCCCCTTCTCAGACCATTAAGAAATGGGAAGGTTCCAATGAAGGCTGACTACATTAGATGATTTTCAGCACCAGATTCTCTTCCTGTGTTGACTTCTCCTCAACTTCCCCCTTGGGATATATGCTGGATGCCCAGCAGCTATTGATACACTGGCAACCTACCAATAGGTTAGTATTAAGATGGCTTAACCAGAAGAAATGTCTCTCTTGGTGCCAAGTTCCATGAACTCTCATTTGCGTTTCACCTCCGTTTCCAGTGAAAGCATTGATGTAGCCTCACTCTTGGTCCCAAGGGGAAACTTTAATGCTCCCACTGTACCTCACAATAGCAACCAACCAATCCCCATAGAAAGAAAAAGTCAGCTAAAAGCCTTGTCAGATTTTCATGTTGCTGTTCCACACTCCAACAATTTGGTCTTCACATGCTATCATTAAGCTACTTGATGTCCCCCAGATCGCATGCGGACAATTGACAATGGCTTTGTGGGTGAAGATTATAGTCCACAGCATCGAGAAGGCCCCAGATTTGTCTCCCCATTATGAGAGGTCAGGAAAGCCTCTGTCCACTTAATCTAACAAGTGCATTATCTCAGTTTCTGGATTTGCACAATATAGTGTTAGGAAAGGACCATATGGGATGGATTCACACAAACCATGGGGACCTGGGAGGAAGCAAAATTCATCAAAGAGAGGATGCAGAAAAGTAGCTGCTCCATCTACAACCGATTCTTGTGTGATGCAACCACCAAATGCTGCAGGGTAATGTCATTTAATCAAAGGTGGTGATGAATTAGCCCTGTGTGTTCTCTACATTTAGAACATTTCCATCTCTCCAGAGATATCTGTGGATAAGTTGCACATAAAAAGGGGCTTTGACCTTACGGTTGTAGCTGTCGTTTTGACACTTTTGATTCACACACATCTACATGCATCTGAAACTTTCCTGGCTGAAAATACCTAATGGGGACGTTTCTTGATTTCTTCTATGGGGATATAATGCTTAATGAAAGCAAGGCATTGCATACCCTAATGCTAAAGAAGTCAAGAGCAACACCTTTGAGGATTTATCCAATGTTCTCTTCTCTTTCAAAAGATATTTCAAAGTCAACTTATTTATTTTTATTTATTGTTATTTTATTTATTTTGTCAACATGTACAAGGTAAGAGGGATTAATATAGATGTGGACGTTATCACATGAGATTGGTACAAATGGATATAAATAAGCATAACATGGCCACGAACACATAAAATGAGTACATATCAATGGGGATAGTAGGACAGGGACGGTGGGCGTGCTGGTGCGCTTATGCATGCCCCCTTTACGGACCTCTTAGGAATGGGGTGAGGTCCACGGTAGACAGTTGAAGGTTGAAGCTATGGGGGTTTGAGGAACTAACAACGGAATCAAGTAGAGCATTCCAGGCATTGACCACTCTATTGCTGAAGTCATATTTTCTGCAATTGAGTTTGGAGCAGTTTACTTTGAGCTTGTATCTATTGTTTGCCCATGTGTTATTGCGACTGAAGTTGAAGTAGTCATTTGCAGGTAGGACGTTATAGCAGATAATTTTGTGTACTACACTTAGGTCTGAACATAGGCGGTGAAAGATGAAACCTCTCTTTCATCTGATTTATTAAGAGATATAGGACCATTTTTCTGCATTCTGTAAGAAGAGGGTGCATTTTTGGACATGCACTGAATGCACCCACTCAAGTGGCAGAGGGAAGGTTTGGAAGTGAAAGGAAGAAAGGAACATCAGAAACTCATGGTAGTCTAGTGCTATTTTATGAAAACTCCAGTCAACGAGTAAGTAGGCTTAGGTGTTCTTTGAAGACAAAGGAAATGTTCTGAAGTTTGTCCTTTTTCCATCCCAATGAGCATTCCTTGTCTAGAAAGCACCCCAACTGAGCTGGTGTAGTGGCCTAGAGGCACTAAGTCTTGGCACTCCCGATTTTCCATGCCACCTTTGATACGGAGACAATATTCCTGGCCTTCCATGCAGGGACGCAGCAAAGAAGAGAGGAAAAGAGCAGCTTTTGAAGGGTTTCAGAAGCTCTAAAAGTGTGAGATGTCTGTTTTTTGCCTTCCCTTTTGTGCAGAGCTGATTGGTCTTGCTCATGGAATAAAGCCTTCTATAAAGGCCAGAACACTCGATTCAGGGAGAGAAAAGAAGGACGAAGCTTTGCATATGTTGCTCTTTCCAGAACAAATTTGGTTAGGCAACTCTAGAGCAGGAAACACAGAGATCAGAGAGGAGGGTTGGGTAGCCCTGCCTTTAAAAGAAGGTTTCCAATGAAACCATTTATCAATTTGTTTCTCTTCATATGCAAAAGGATGGGCCAAGGCTATGTAGAATAACATTAGGAAACAATTCTTGTGCTGCTCTTCTTCTTCTTCTTCTTCTTCTTCTTCTTCTTCTTCTTCTTCTTCTTCTTCTTCTTCTTCTTCTTCTTCTACATCTTTTCCTCCTCCTCCTCCTCTTTCTCTTTCTCTTCCTCCTCCTCTACTCATTCTTCTTCTTTTCCTTCTCTTCCTTCTCCTTCTCCTTCTTCTGCCATAGGACATTTGCCATCATGTTGGCAATCCTATTTTTGTCAACAGCCACATGAAAAGTGCTGCTGAGTTTTGTCCAAACCAGTCCCTTAGGTTTTGAAGCCATGATGTTCTTCTTCTGCCTGGACCTTGTTATGTCCTGGTTATGGACAAACCCCAGTATCTATGAGGTTGGATGTAGAGAGATCAATCAGACAAGAGAAAATGAAAAGAAGAGCAAAGTCCAGATCTGATCGAATAAAGAGGGGCACCTCCCCATCTTTATTCCAAATCAGGTGCCTTTTCATGGATGGTTCCACTACTCCGAAATAGATGCGTAAGATATTAAATGTTCTCTCTCTTTCTCTGTCTTGTTTTTTTTTTTTTTATTGAAAAAGTTTTATTGAGTTTACATTTTTTGTGGGGTAGGGTAAGGGTTACATAGAAATTTTGAGAGTGGTCACGTCAAAGTCGTCGGCTCCTCCGGAACCTCAAATTGCATTATTAAAAAGAAAGAAAAGAAACATTTCACATAACACTACAAGCTGGGAGCAAGTACATATTCCTAAATTTTTCAGTTATATACTGTCAGTCAATTGCAAAAATCCAGATTACAAATATCATACAATAATATTCAAAAAAAAAAAAACCAGGGCAAAGTTATTTTTTAGATCTAAGTCTCTTGGCAATTGTATCTTCCCCCTTCTCCCCCGGGCCCCCAGCGGGCGGGGCCATGGCTCCCCCTGCCCCCCCTGGATCTTCTCCCAGGACAGAGGAATGTTTTTTAAGAAAGGCTTCCACCTCAGCAACTGTTTTAATCTTTACTCTACCTCTTTCCCAGAACACCAGCATCCCTTCGGGTATCACCCACTTGAACCAGATCCCATGATCAAACAATGTTTTAGACAAGAAGGAAAATTTCCTTCTGGCTTCTCTAATTTTTCTTGGAATCTGCTTCAAGATGGTAATCTCCTTTTGTTGGTAAATCATAGGACTCCCTCTTTGCGCCTTCAAGATTTCCTCTCTGGTTGACCTTCTAACAAATTTTACATGTATCTCTCTGGGTACTTCGTTCATCCTAGCATATGCAGAATTTATTCTGTAGACTAGGTCAATGTCCCCTCTGATCTCATCTTTAGGTTTATGTAAATAGTCTGCAATAATTGTACTCATAAGATCAGGGAGACATTCACCATCCATCTCAGAAACATTCTGGAATCTCAAAAAATATGTCATCCTTTCCAAATCTATCCTAGTCACATGTGCATTTATTTCCACAACCTCATTAGAGACATTTTTAATCTCTCCCTTAGCCCCCTCCAGCCCCCCTTTCAATTCTTCATTCTTCTGTGTATTCTCAAGCACTTGTTTTCGAGTGTCCAATAATATCCTTTTTAAAGTTGACATTTTCTGCCCTCTGGGCCTTAATTTCTGATACCAAATTTTGTATAACAGATTCAAGGGCAGTCATTCTTTGTTCAAGGCTTGCGAACGTTGCTTCTTGTGCCATGTTTAGCTGTTAAAATCCGTGCCAGTAAAATGGCGTTTTTAGGGTGGGGCTGGTTAGGCAGATCAGGAGTCCAAAGTTCTCAAAGTTGTACAGCTGCAAAATTCAGAAACCAACAGAGAAACTCTTTTCCAACTCCATAGGTATAATAACGAAGGCAGTCCAGAAAGGAAAACACAAATCCAAAAAAAGAAAATTCTTCATCAATAATTAGAGGAAGTCCAAGTCGCAAAGAGACACTGGTAATTTTCCATAAGTCATAGTCAGTCGGGGACAAAGAGAAGCCATTTTCCGCCCAAACTCAGAGCCCGAGGGAGAAAGCGGTTAAAAAGCAAAAAAGAAACTGTTTCAGCCAGACCTCGAGACATAATTGCAAACAAGCCACAAAGTACTTTCCCTAGTTAAAGACCATCCGGATTAAAAGTTTCCGATTCCTCACAACGAGGCATTTCCGAGTGCCGCTTTTAGTCCAAGGGGGGGGTTTTAGAAACAAACACCCCCCTCCAGTCCCTTTCAGCCCGGCTGACAGTACACAGAAAAAAAGTTTTAAACGCTTACTCTCCGCTCGCAGCTGAGGTCCCGAAAAGCCTCCCGACTCTTCCGATCTTCTCTCTTCATGGAATTAAATGGTGCCGCCAACCTTTGGCGAAGCATGTCCTCTTCCGCCTAAGCCGAGGAGCAGGGTCGCTCTCCCCACTGCCGTGGGGGGGGGGCTTCCCTGTCGAGCCGGCTTTACGGGAGAAGCCCCAAACAAGGGGCTTCTCGCCCCCGTGGGGGGGCAGGAAAAGGATCAAAGCGGCGAGCGAACCCTAAGTTCGCCCGTCGCCGCCGGAGCCGGAACCGGAAGCCTTTCTCTGTCTTGTTGTTGGAGATCTCAAAAGGGAGTAGAAGGTCACTAACATTTCCATGGCCATCAAAGGGACCACTACTTGGAGCCATTACATCTGGTGGTTTCATAGACCCAACCATGCAGTTTTCTTATCCAGGGTGTCTGGAAATGAGGGCCTTCCTCTTCTTCCAGAAAATCAGGTCAATACCCTGTTTTCTCTGAAAATAAGACTTCTCTGGATAATAAGACTTTTGAGCGCATGCACTAAAATAAACCCTCCCCTGAAAATATTGCGACACAGCAGCAGCCATGAGGTGACCACGCTCGCTGCCTCCTGCACTTCAAAAATAATAAGACCTCCCCAAAAATAAGGCCAAGCGCTTATTTTAGGGGTCAAAAGAAAATAAGACCCTGTCTTATTTTCGGGAAAACATGGTAATTTACAGTCAGCAGATCTGCCAGTTTCTAGTGATTTTCCATCCAATTTCTAACCACTCCGAATCCCGCTTAGCTTCTGAACCAAGATAAGGTCAGTGAGATGCTGCCACCAACATATTACATTGCCTCCTCATCAATTCTCCCACCCTTTGACACGACATGCTAGAAGGAAGAATTCTTGATCCTCTTAAATCCCACATAGCATAAAGTAACAACCCAGGGATGATTTTCTTATTTTTTATTTAAAAAAAAATAAGTTCAGGGATGCCCTTTATTACTGTTTGATACATTTTAGCTTTGGGCCTTGCCCTGAAGATAGATTCCAGGCATCAATGTTATATTGGCAGAGATGCAGAGGAGAAAAATGAGAAGTTATCAGCCAAATTATCAGAGATTCTAACTCCAAGGATGCTAGTAAAAGTAATTAATTGGTCTAGCTGACTTGCTCCTTTTGCTGATCCCAGCAAACTGTCGAAGATAAAATCATTTTATATTCCATCTCTGCAGTCTTTCTAGCCCTATTAATGGGTGAATATTTTGGCCAAAACTGGATCCAGCTCCAAAGGAGATGCTCAGTCCATCCCCGGATAGACATCTTGCAAAATAAATGCCCCACTATGTGTCCCTAGGCAGAACTTGGTTCTCAATTGCGATCATAAATCAAGGACTACCTGTAATAAAAGGTAAGGAATACCACTTCTGGACGTTGAAGTCCACGCTTCTTAAATTTGCCAAGGTTGAGGAACACGTTGGGTTTTCCAGGATTGTGTCAATGGTTGCCTGATAATTAAGATCCTTGGAAGGACCAGAACAGGTCAATGGAATTAGGGGACAATGTGGAAATAGTAAATAAATAATATATCTCAAATAATGGGGCCTCCTGGTGATTTCTTAAATCATTGATTCATACCTTAAGCCTTACAGTCCTGAGTCTCAGAGCAAGATTTTTCCATAAAGGTTCAGACTCTACGCAACGGAGAGTCCCCCACTCCCAGCCACCCCCACCCCAATTTAAGAGGTCTGGCTACAACATTTTGAAGGAAAGGATTCTGATTTACCATCCAAATGCGCTGGGACCTCTCGGATGTCAAATGCTGTTATGCAGAGTTTCTCGACTGGGCAACTTTAAGTAGTGGGAACTGCTACCATTCAGAATTCCCCAGCTAGGATTTTGGGAAGTGAGGTCCAGATTTCTTAAAGTGTCCAAGATTGAGATGTCTCCTATGCTGGACGCATCACCAAAAGCTAAATGCAGACAATAATAATAATAATAATAATAATAATAATAATAATAATAATAATAATAATAATAATAATAATAATAATAATAATAATAATAATAATAATAATGTTTAAAACCTTTTAAACACACTAAAGGATGTGGTAGCTCAGTGGCTAAGGTGCTGAGCTTATCGATCAGAAAGGTCAGCAGTTCGGCAGTTCAAATCCCTAGTGCCACATAACAGAGTGAGCTCCCATTACTTGTCCTAGCTTCTGCCAACCTAGCAGTTCGAAAGCAGGTAAGAATATAAAATAGGGACCACCTTGGGTGGGAAAGTCACAGTGTTCTGTGCACCTTCGGCATTTAGTCATGCCAGTCACATGGCCATGGAGACGTCTTCGGACAGCGCTGGCTCTTCTGCTTCGAAACAGAGATGAGCACCGCCCCCTAGAGTCAGGAACGACTAGCACATTTGTGTGAGGGAAACCTTTATCTTTAATTTAAATCAGTCTAGGCCTGGGCAGTGGCCCACTACTGGGTCGTGAGGCATTCAGAACCGGGCAGTGGAAGCAGCGGGTGAGCGCATGCCCATGTGAGCAGTGGGTGAGTGCATGTATGCACTCCGCTTGAGATTGAGATTTGAGATTTATTTAACTTATATACCGCTCCCTTTCCCAAAAAGGGACTCGGGGCGGTGCACAGGAAATTAAAAAAGCATATAAAAAAACAAGACAATATACAAAATTTAAAATCAAACTAAATTATAACCCTGTGCTAAAAATTTACAATAAATTAAGACTATTCCCCTTAAAAACCGATTAAAACAATTTGATGTCAGGCTAAAGGCTAAGTAGAGTTAGGCCAGGCCGGCCTGTTGGAAAAAGTAGGTCTTGAGTTTCAGACGGAAAGAACGGAGGTCCGTGGTCATTCTAAGTTCGGGGGGTAGGTCATTCCAGAGGGTTGGGTCCATCACAGAGAAGGCCCTTCCCCTGGGCGTCGCTTGCTGGCATTGCCTAGTGGACGGCACAAGGAGAAGTCCCTCTCTATGGGAGCGAATCGGCCGCAGGGATGTGTGGGGTAGGATGCGATCCCGTAGATAACTGCTTGCATGAGCAGTGAATAAGCACACCCGCCATTTGCACAGATAGAGCTGTACTCAATTGTGGCTTGCCTGCGACTCGCACAGAACCATCCCCTCTCTCCCCTCACCCCCGCCAGTCCACAGAAGCCAGAAAGGTTGGGGAACTCTGGTCCAGATAATGACAAAAACAATGGGACCATTAGGGAAATTTAGTGACAATGGACATGGTTAAATAAACAACTGAACATGGTAATAATGTACACACATGTATTAGTATAATAAGTAGTAATTGGATATGAATACAGAATGGCACATACGAAAGGATAATGGGTAATTGTTTGGTTATATAGAGATTAATAAAAAAAGAAAATTATGATAATAGGGAAATAATGATAACAATATATGTATAGGTATGGGCAATAATATGGGAAAACTGGATGTAAATTTTAAATTGTGATTTGAAAAGGAAGATTAGAAATTCTTTGTTACTAAATATTCTTGATGCTTGGTTGGAACAGGCGATGAGGGACAGTGGTATTGGAGGACATTAGAATTGGTAAATGAGATGCCAGTATGCGGTTTACTTTTAAGCTTTAGTTTCGGTTTTATGACGAAGGACGTGTAAATAATTATCGTCAAATAAGAATGGAGGTATGATGAGAGTAATTTGTATAAACATGCTTGAACTAAAATACATGAAAGAATATGAACATTAGATGACTGCGGAAGAGTAGCGCGGAAATGTTTTGTAACCAACTGATACACTTTCCACAGTATGTAAGAAGGAGGATTTTTATGTTGTCTTTAAAACTAAAAATAAATTTAAAAAATTTATAATAAAACAAACAAACAATGGGACCATTGAAATGAGTGCCAGTGTGGAAGGATCAAAAAAGGCAACATGGTGCTTATCAGAGGTTGGTTGCTTCCAGTTCGGCCGAACTAGTAGTGGTATTTGGGCACTATCTAACATTGGGCACTATCTAACAAAATGAAATTCAATTGTGAAAAAAGTAAGGTTCTCCATTTAGGCAAGAAAAACAAAATGCACAGGTACAGTATAGGTGGTACTTTGCTCAATAGTAGCAACTGTGAGAGGGATCTTGGAATCCTAGTGGACAACCATTTAAATAGGAGCCAGCAGTGTGCAGCAGCTGCCAAAAAAGCCAACACAGTTCTAGGCTGCATAAACAGAGGGATAGAATCTAAATCACGTGAAGTGTTAATGCCACTGTATGGTGCCTTGGTAAGGCCACACTTGGAATACTGCATACAGTTTTGGTCGCCACGATGTAGAAAAGACGTGGAGACTCTGGAAAGAGTGCAGAGAAGAGCAACCAAGATGATTAGGGGACTGGAGACTAAAACATATGAAGAACGGTTGCAGGAGCTGGGTATGTCTAGTTTGATGAAGAGAAGGACCAGGGGAGACATGATAGCAGTGTTCCGATATCTCAGAGGGTGCCACAAAGAAGAGGGAGTCAAACTATTCTCCAAGGCACCTGGGGGCAGGACAAGAAGCAATGGGTGGAAACTAATCAAAGAGAGAAGCAACTTAGAACTAAGGAGAAATTTCCTGACAGAACAATTAACCTCTGGAACAGCTTGCCTCCAGAAGTTGTGAATGCCCCAACCCTGGAAGTCTTTAAGAAGATGTTAGATAGACATTTGTCTGAAATGGTATAAGGTTCCTGCCCACGCAGGGGGTTGGACTAGAAGACCTACAAGGTCCCTTCCAACTCTGCTATTGTATTGTATTGTATTTTGGCATGAGTCACAGAACCAGCAGTGACCCAGGCTGGCCATGCCCCCCAACTGGTTCCCTGGTCGCCGCTGCCATTGCCAGCATGTTATTTAGTAGTGTGTATGCATGTGCAGTTCACTGCGAAGAACAATTTACATTGAACTGTGCATGCATGTGTGAAGCGAACCGGTAGCAAAACCAGGATCAACCCACCTCTGGTGCTGATGATGGCCATCCAAGCCCCACTTGTTTTCAATGTGTGCCACGTCAATTGTACCACCATCTTGACTTTTTTTGAACACACCTCACAGCCACCAATGCCACCTTTGATATTAAGCCATCATTGCCCAGATGTGCCTTCTAACCGGTCTCAAATAACTTCTCCTTCAAATCATCTGTCGGTGGAGAGAAGAAAGGGGGGGTGGAGAGGAAGGTCTTTCGGGAAGCGAAGCGGCAAGGTAGGAATTAAAACTGACGAATGTTTTAATTCGCACTTGGCTCCTGGGTGAAAATTACTCTGTCTGATTCCTTCTTTGAATATGCATTTAGAGCTTTGGAAGTAGGGGAGAAAGGTTGTTTACAAAGCCACAAAAGCATCTCTTTGTGCAGTAATCAAGGGCAGGTAACGTAATGTCTCTGGGCACCGGGAGAGCCACCAGTGTTTCTGCGGTCAGCTGACTGTTCTTTGTGGATGGCTTCAATTAAAATAAAATTAAATGGGAAGCTGCCAAGCCGTCAAACACCGGCCGTTAGCCACATCGTTACGCACAAAAAAATGAATGCATGGGATTTTATTTTACAAATAGACAAGTGCGTGAGTGTGTGTGTGTGTATGTACGGGCAGCATCTCAAAAGTTGGTCTCCAGAATAACCTCTACATACTGTATTTTTCTAAGATGCACCTTCCACACACACACCCCAAAAGAGCATGGAAATGCTGGTGCATCTTATACACCGAATACAGCCATTTTTGGCCTCCCAAATCCCCACCCCTGCATCCCATTTTTGTGAAAAATGGGAGAAAAACAGGCTGTTTTTGCAAAAAATGGTGACGTTTTTCCCTTCCTCCAGCCCCCAGAAGCACTCTGCAGGCTTCAGAAGGGCTGGGGGAAGGGAAAAGTGCCCCCATTTTGGTGAAAAATGGGGGCACTTTTTCCTTCCCCCAGCCTTGCGGAAGCCTGCAGAGTGCTTCTGGGGGGCCAGGGAGGACAAAACCTTTTTTTTTCCTACTTACCTCTTCGAAATCTTAGTGTGTCTTATACATCTTATAGTCTGAAAAATACGGTAATTGTCAAAGGTGGATGTAATTTTTCTGTAGCTCCCGAGTCCCTTTGGGGAGAGTGGGGCAGTTTATAAATTTAATAAATTGAAATTGAAATTGAAATTAAAAGAAGCTGCATTTCGACACAATGCATTTCACGGGTCCAGCATCACCTTTATGCAGAGAGTTGAAGTAAATGGGATTCCATTGTAACAATTCCCAGATCATAATGACGTGGTAGAAGCCATGGAGTCTTGCACCCAAGAAAGGGTGGGGGGAGAAATCAGCTAAGAATTCCCCCTTCTGACATTTGAAATCCTCGAATTGAGAAAGGATATTGAAGGAGGCCCAAAGGAGCACCGTCTCTCAACTCTCAACTATGTACAAGAATGCCTCTGGGCCCCACGTAGACCCCCGAGAGGCTTTCTCAGAAAATAACAATAACGTTGGAGTAGAAACCACAACTGAATGGCTTGCATGGAAATGGAAATGTAGGAATAGAATGAATCTCAAGTTGATGCTAAACTGATCTTGTAGGAGTCTTATTTCTCTTTGGCTGTTATCATTGTTAGTTCTTTTTCTCTTTTACATTTAGGGCATTTCAATAACTCCAGTGTAGGTAGGATTTTTTTTCTTCTTCTGATTGTGCTGTGCAACTAGTAGTATGTTTGGTCATAGTTAGCTGTTTTGTCATATCTCACTAACATCACCTTCTGTTAAATGGAACTCTGACATGAGGTATTATTATTGTAAATATTATTGGTTTGTTACATAGTCAGCCAAAGGGATACGGTGACTCAGTGTCTAAGATGTTGAGCTTGTTGATCAGAAAGCTCAGCAGTTTGGTGGTTTGAATCCCTAGTGCCATGTAACGGAGTGAGCTCCTGTTACTTGTCCCAGCTTCTGCCAACCTAGCAGTTCGGAAGCAAGTAAAAATGCAAGTAGTAAAATAGGCACCACTTTGGTCAGAAAGTAACAGTGTTCCATGCGCCTTTGGCATTGAGTCATGCCGGCCACATGACTACGGAGACATCTTCAGATAGCGCTGGCTCTTGGGCGTTGCAACAGAAATGAGCATCGCCCCCGAGAGTCAGGAATGACTAGCACAGATGTGCGAGGGGAATCTTTACCTTTACATAGTCAGCCAGATGTTCAGACTGGATTTGGTATTTTTGTCCACCTCTTGGGTCCTTCCCAAGGACCTGGGATAGACAGATGTGGCTACTTGTTTGTATTAAAGGTATCATCACAAGATATACACTGTTCCAAATAAAGTTCAAAACAGCTTTATGATTGAGAAGAATATACCATTATTTTTATTATTACTACTGTTGTTATAGTATTGGCAGGGGCACGAAGTTGAGCTTGTCAGTTGGAAAATTGATAGCCTGGGTTTGAGACTCGAGCGCTACATGACGGAGCGAGCTCCCATTACTTGCTCCAGCTCCTGCCCACCTAACAGTTTGAAAGCGTGCGAATGCAAGTAGATAAATAGGTACCACTTCAGTGGGAAGATAACAGCGTTCTGTGTACCATGGAATATAGTCATACTAATCACCTGACCATGGAAATGTCCTTGGACAATGCTGGCGCCCTCGGCTAAGAAATGGAGATGAGCATCTCCTCCTAGAGATGGACATGACTGGACCGGGAAAACCTTTATCATTATCTTACCTTTAGTGTTGCTCCCAGCATTACTGCCGGTTTGGTGCACTCAAAGATTTTGTGTGTGTTGGCTCACTTCACTCGCACGTATGCCAGATGTGCACTCTGCGCACATGCACATTTGCCTTTCCTATGGGGCCGCCACCTTGATTTTCAGTTCTGAGCATGCGTAGAACAGTTGTAATTCCAGAAATTTAATTTTTTAACATTTTGTGCATGCACAGACCTATTTTTGTGCAAATGTGTAGTTTTGGGGGCATGGCAGACTGCCAAAACACTCCCGGTGCAGCCAAGCGTGTCCAAACCGAAAGGAACCCACCTCTGATGTTGCTTCTTTTGCCCACCCCCCACCACTGGAAAAACCCCACACTTCTTAATATCTTGTCAGGAAGAATATGGACAACTTTAACATGTAAGACGTTTCACATTTTAACACTGCAATCCAGAAATCTTTTAGCCCAGTGTTTTTCACACATGGCAACTTTAGGTTGTGGGGACCGGCTGGGGAATTGTAGGAGTTGCAGAGCACACATCTTAAAGTTGCTACGTTTGGAAAACACACCCTTCGGCCTGCAAATCTAGTCCTAAGGAGCTGTGAGTTGTCTTTCGAAATCCCTGTGCGCTGAAAGTTGCTTTCCCCTCTTTCTTCTTCCTCCTGCTCCCTAAGCAGATTTGCCCAATCCAGGCCAAACCCCCAAGCCAAAGGAACATCTCCGGTGCGGCTTATCTAGCAAAACTTTCCGTGCCACTTTGCTGATGAGCTGTTCTTCGTTTTCCCCCCACTCAGCTGTTGTAGACGGCTTCTATTGTTTCTCCCAAAGGCAAGGATATTATTAATTTCCCTGGCACATGCAAAGCACTTGCGCGAGCAACAAGGAGCATTTCAAAGGCATAACGAGATCAACGGGGGCTCGGATGTGCGGGCTGTGGCAAGACAAAAGGCGCTCTCCAGCCATCCCAGCGATGGGATGAATTGGAGGCTGATTAAAAAACCCAAAAAAATCACATCAGGACGAGGTCTTTGGGTCCGCCTTTGCCATGGAGGACGTGTAGAGAGTGGAAGGAGCGAAACAAAGTGGCTGATTTCATTAGGCACCATACAAAGTTTGCGTTGGGGCGGGGACGGACAGGCGGGGAAAAGGTTGGAAAGAGGCCAAGCATTCTAGACGCAGCTCTCATTAACCTTCACAGAGTCCAACCACCGGTCCTAAATCTGTAATCCGATCCTATTGTTCGGTCAGCATCCTGTCCTTTTGTCCTATAGCAATGCTGCTGTCACTCTTTTACAGCAGAGCTTCAGAAATGAACCAAGCAGGGATGGGCTGCTGGGGGGTTCGCAGGAGTTCGGACGATCCTCTAGCTAGGATTCTGCTCAATTTCAACAAATTCCCCCAATGCCACTCCTGGCTGGCCACGCCCACCCCTCCCCTCTTTCCCCTCCTTCCCCTCCCTGGAGTCTCCACGCAGCCCATTCACCATGCCAGGTAAGTGCAGGGCCCGCACGGAGGCTCGGGGAAGGGGGGAAATGGGCCGACCGGAGATTCCAGGAGTCTGGAAAATGGCCTGTTTCTGGCTTCCGGAGGGCCTCCAGGGTCCAGAGGAAGCAGTTTTCACCTTCCCAGAGGCTCGAGGAAAGACTCCAGAATCTGGAGAGGGCAAAAAACTTTCCCCCTGTAGTGCAGGAGGCCAACCAGGCCACACCCACTCAGCAACAGGGCAGCGAACCCGTTGCTGCAATTTTTGTAGCCCATCCCTGGAACCAAGCCCATGTTGGAACCCAGCAGTGGCTGGGCCAAGGGTTTTGCTGCCTTGGGCAAGGCTCAGAAACTAGAAAAGGACCCAGCAGCCCAGCTGCCACTACCGAGGCTTCTGTCTTTTTCTGCTCATAATGCAGTGCTTGTGTCACCAAACTTGTGGGCTATTAGTGAATTTATTTGATGGGCAGAGGCCTCAGGAAAATATCTGCACTCATGCACCAGGACCGGGCGCCCACTTGTGACTCTGCTGTCACTTTAGCCCGGCCTCTTAAAACATCCTTTTAAAGTCAAATGGAAACATCAACTGAATGGGAAAGTGATAGAGCCCAATGGTTCCCAGCCTGTGATCCACAATGATCCTGCAGCTACTTACCTCCGATGGCTAAAATGAAGTCTACTATTAAGACTGTTTCAGATAACCCTCAATTATTAGTCATTTCAAAGTAACACCATTGGGCAACAAAGGAGACTATCAATGCTCATTCTGTTCAATGCTTAGTATGCTGATGTCATGGGAACTTGAAGTATGCTTTAGGGCACTTTACTACAGGTAGTACTTGACTTATAGCCCTTCATTCAGTCATTGAAGTTAACAGCAGCACGGGAAAAAAATGACATAACTGCTTTTTATGGACATATGAAAATTGCAGCATCCCTGTGGTCACGTGATCAAAATTGAGATGCTTGTGAACTGGTTCGTATTTATGACCATTGCCGTGTCCCTGAGTCACATGATCCCCTTTTCGACCTTCTGAGAAGCACAGACAATGGGAAAGCCAGATTCGTTTAACAACTGTGCTACTAACTTAAGCACTGCAGCGATCTACTTAAGAACTGCCTTGCTTCACAACAGAAATTTGGGAGGTCAATGATGGTCACAATTTGAGGACTACCGGTATGCTGGAGTTGTTGTGAGGCCAAACCATCCTTTGACTTTCCTTGACCCTTCCATGCTATGGTCAGAGGTGGTATTCAGCCGCTTCAGACTGTTTCGCCCGAAAGAGTAGTGAAAATCTTATGACCGTTCTAGCATCTCCACCAACAACAAGAGCCGTGGTGGTGCAGTGGTTAGTGCCAGCAGTTCAGCAGATCGAGTATCACCAGGCTCAAGGTTGACTCAGCCTCCCATCCTTCTGAGGTGGTTAAAATGAGGACCCAGTTTGTTGGGGGCAAAAGGCTGACTCTGTAAACCGCTTAGAGAAGGCTGTCAAGCACTGTGAAGTGGTATATACAGTAAGTCTAAGTGCTATTGCTATTTCTCCCTTCCTTTCTTGGCCCCGATGGTGCAGTGGTTAGAATGCAGTACTGCAGGCTGAGTCTGCTCACTGCCAGCAGTTCGATTCTCACAGGTTCAAAGTTGACTCAGCCTTCCATCTTTTCCAAGGGGGCTAAAATGAGGACCCAGATTGTTGGGGCAAAAGGCTGACTCTGTAAACCACTTATAGACGGCTGTGAAGTGGTATATAAGTCTAAGTGCAATTCAGAGGTGGGTAGCTGCCAGTTTGGCCCAGTTCAGCCGAACCAGTAGTGGAATTCAGGCCTGGGTTGCAGACCCAGCAGTGCATGTGTGCCAGCCAGCTGCTTTCTTCCAGGTTCCGTCACACACATGTGCGCTGCCCAACTGGTCTTCGCGCATGTGCACGATGGAACCCGGAAGAGAGTAGCTGGCAGTGCGTGCATGCGCACAATGGAACCTGGAACTGCATATTGTGATGGTGCGTATGCCCACGGAGAGGGCTCTGCATGCCACCTCTGGCACGCGCGCCATAGGTTCACCGTCACTGCACTATGCCAAGTCACTAAAGAACTTTCTAAGTTTAGAACGATGCGAAATGTAGTTACTAGGCTTGCAACTAACATGGTTAGAGTGCTGGTTGAACATAGCCGTTATGTTACTTGATCTCAGTGCTGGGATTTCAAAGGCAGTTTACACTTGCAGGCATTTCAATCCAAACTGCGGAGCTTTCCCTTCATCATGGGACATGATTCCCACACAATGCTATCCATAATGTGAATCGCTTGGTTTTGGCTTTGCACATCGTATGAACCCAGTCAACTCTAGCTTATTCAGTAGGACATATTCATGAAAATCATGGCAGGGGAGGTAGACACTTCCCTTCCCTCCTGGTTTGCAAATGTGAGCGTGTGCATCTCCGTGCATGAGGCAATTCCTTCTGCGTATGCGCTTTTGGTGAACAAGGGACCTAAATGGAATACCATACAGCCGGGCGCTGCTGGGCAGAGCCATTTCTGCTACCGGTTCGGGCGATCTGGTCCAAACCGGTAGAATACCACCTCTGAATCATGGTTTAGGGTAATTCATGAGACTGTGACAGCATTTCTTGGAGATCCGAGGGTGTCGGTTTAGCGTCTGTAGGAAACTAGCACTCATCTGATCAAATCAACCCATCAAAATGTCACCCCAACTTGTCTTAATCATTGATTTCTATTTAATGCTATTCATTTCAGACAAGGACTCAAAAATAACCTCTCAAGTCATGCAGTTCTGTGTTGCCATTTTTTCTTGAGACACCATACCGTTATTAAGGATATGAACTTCTCATGATAAAATTGTATTTGGATTTATTTTAGTAACTATGTTCTTAATTATTTTTAGATTCTATTATACCGATCGCTTTTCGTTTATACGCATCTACATATATATATATATAGAGAGAGAGAGAGAAGGAATACTTCTTTTATTCAGTGCAATATTTCTACCTGACCTTAGGACTGTAATAAATTTGATTTGATTCGATTCTTAATCATCAGTCACTATAATGTTTCAATGCAGCCTTGTTGCAAGAGCCACAGAACTAAATCTAAGAGGCATTAACAGGTAGTCATTTCAATTTCCCATAATGCTACTAGGGTTACTCCAGTGCATTCTGGGAAATTTAAATCCCTTTCTTCTTTTAATCACTTCCAGTAAATCCGGGGCTGGGCTGCTACGGGTTCACCCAGGTTCGGGAGAACCTGCAGCTAACATTATGGCTGGTTCGGAGAACCTCCAAATCCCACTCCTGGCTGGCCCCGCCCACCCAAATCTCTCCCAGGAATCTCCACGCGACCCATTTGAGATGTGAGATAGGTGCAGGGCCTGTGTGGAGGCTCAGGGAGGGGTGGGAATGGGCTTCCCGGAAGTTCAAGAAGGCTGGAAACGGGCCCATTTCTGGCCTCCGGAAGGACTCTGGAAGGCCTGTGGGAAGCAGTTTATCGCCCTTCCAGAGGCTCGAGGAAAGCCGCTGAAGCCTGGGGAAGGCAAGAACATCCCCCCTGTGGTGCAGGAGGTTGACAAGAACACACCTACAATGGCCAGCCAGACATAGGGCAAAGAACCCATTGCTGAAATTTTTGAAGCCCACCCCTGAGTAAATCCATAGTGGAAATCTGCTGGGTTGGTGCTCTGCTGGACTGTGAAATTTTGAATGATCCGGTGTATGGAGATGCTTCCTTTACCTCATAAAATTTTGATGGCCTCCCGAAAGTGTAGATGCAATCCTTGGCTTATGAGCACAATGTTTCCCAAATGTTCTGTAACAGATTGACAGAGTTGGAAGGGACCTTGCAGGTCATCTAGTCCAACCCCCTGCCCAAGCAGGAGACCCTACATGTTGCCTCTACCTAGGATTGAACTCACAACCTCCTGCTTGTGAGGCAAGAGCTCCCCCTCTAGGCCACAGCAGCTGCTTCCCATTCTATTGGGAAGTAGACCGTTGTTAAATGAACTTAACCCCTTTATGACATTTCTGGCCACAGTTAAGTGAATTGCTGCAGTTGTTAAGCTACTGATGTGGTTGTTAAGTGAATCTGATCTCCCCATTGACTTTGCCTGTCAGAAAGTCACAAAAGCAGATCACATGACCCTGGGACATTGCAAATGTTGTGAATATGAGTCGGTTTTCCAAGCGTCCGAATTTTGAACATGGGATGCTGTGACCATCACGTGAAAAATGATCATGTCACTTTTTTCAGTGGTGTCGTAACAATGAACGGTCGCTAAATGAACCTTTATACGTTGAGGGCTACCTGTATTTCATAAGAAGCTATGGGAAAAAGTCAGGATTGCCTGAATTGATTTACCATATTTTTCAGAGTACAAGACGCACCGGAGTATAAGATGCACCAAGATTTTGAAGAGGCAAATTTTAAAAAAAGGTTTTGCACTCTGCAGACCTCCCAAAACTGGGCTCTTTTTTTTCTTCAAAAAAAGGGCATGAATAGCCTTTAGGAGACTTGTAGAGTGCTCATGGGGGCTGCGGGGGCAAAATTGAGCAAAAAACAGCCCATTTTTTGCTCATTTCTGCCCTCCCCAGCCCCCAGGAGATCTCTGGAAGCCTCCTAAAGGTTCTGCATAGCCATTTTGGTGAAGAGGCAGTTTCGGGAGGCCAAAAATGCTGTATTCAGTGTATAAGATGCACCCAGATTTTTTGAGGGGGAAAAGGTGCGTCTTATACTCCAAAAAATATGGTAATTTTGATTAAAGTAGCAAAACTTCCCAGCAGATACATTTTCTGGTATATGTCTATGGAGATTCTCAGTCCTCCAGGTCATGGTTGTCCCAAAGGTGCTTTTTCAAGAGGCAACTGGACTTTCTGGTTTTTCTTTGAAGACATTTCGCTTTTCATCCAAGAAGCTTCTTCAGCTTCCCTTCTCCAACATCCAACCAGAGCTGAAGAAGCCTCTTGGATGAGAAGCGAAACCTCTTCAAATAAAAACCAGAAAGTTCAGTTGCCTCTTGAAAAAAGCACCTTTGGGATTTTCTGGTCTATTGAAATGGAGGTACTAGCTGAATTACAATTATGTAAACCAACACTGAAGGTCCTTATTAGGAAGACAAATGTAATTTTTGTTTTAATCCCCAGTTACAGAACTACCCTGGAATCCAAAAAGGCTCTCAACTGAATAAATGCAGTAAGTGGTGGCTGTGTCCCTGATTAGTATTTGCTCACACTGATGAAAAGCAGCTTCCATTGATTAATTAATCAAGGCATGTGTTGATTAATCTACCAGTTACATTGATGAGACAGCATGCATTATTGACATGCACTTTGATTTATGAAGTACAGACACCTATATTTCAATGTCTTTAATCCATCCAGAGTGGATGAGAAAGTTTGTCTCCTTTGGCCAGTGAAATAATTTCCACCCTGAATTATTATTACCCCAGCAATGAATAAGAATGGCATAGAATCATGGAGCAGGAAGGGACCTTAGAGGTCTTCTAGTCTAACTCCCAGCTCAAGGCAGGATACCTTATAGCGTCCAGGACAATGATCGTCCAATCTTTTCTTGAAAATCTCCAGTGATGGAGCACTCACAATTAACAGATTAACAGAATTGGAAGGGACCTTAGAGGTCATCTAGTCCAACCCCCCCCCATTCAAGCAGGAGACCCTACACCATTTCTGACAAATGGCAGTTCAATCTCTTCTTGAAAGCTTCCAGAAATGAAGTTCCCACAACTTCCGAAGGCAACGTCTGTTCCATGGATTGATTGTTCTCACTGCCAGAAAATGCCTCCTTATTTCTAGATCGAATCTCTCCATGGTCAGTTTCCATCCATTATTCCTTGTGTGGCCTTCAGGTGCTTTGGAAAATAGCTTGACCCCCTTCCTCTCTGTGGCAGCCCCTCAAATATTGGAACACTGCTATCCTGTCTCCCTTGGTCCTTCTCTTTTTTTTGGGAGGCAAGCTGATCCAATAATTAATTGTTCTCACTGTCAGGAAATTTCTCCTTAGTTCCAGATGAAATGAAGTTCCAATGAAATGGGTCTACATAGTGTTACATTTTATTTTTAACTTTATAGCGTTTATTTTTAAAAAGTATTTTATTCTGCAGAGAAGTGGAGTTGCATGCAATTATTAAAAAAAAAACAGCACAAATTCAGAATTCATAAGTGTTGTCATTAAAAAAGGTTCAAAAATAAAACATGGAAATGTGGAAAATAGCGTGGAAATTATAAAACAATAAAGTCCAGAAATGCTCAGTATATTATTTGAAAGATTTCCCCCACTTTATCTATTACTTGAAAGAAAGAAAGAAAAAACCAAAACAAATAGCAGTATCAACAATCCATTGCTGAAAATTAGGCATGGTGCTGTATTGTAGTTCTGTCAGCCAGATGTTTAGATTGGCTTTGGTATTTTTGACCCCCTTCCCAAGGATCTGGGATAGGCAAATGTGGATGCTTGATAGTGTTAGAGGTTGCAGGATGTAAGGTGTTCCCAGTAAAGCTGCCTTTTGAAATTGACTGATGGTGAATTTGTCAATGCCGATGATATTCAAGTGGTGGTCCAGCTGTTTGGGGTTTGCACCAGAGATGGATTCCTACCTATTCAGTCTGGTTAGACCGAATAGATAGTAACTCCGGTGGACATGTGACAGTACCGGTTCTATGATTGGCGGCACCATCTTGATTTTTTGTTCTGCACATGTGCAGAACAATCTTCATTTTAAAAAAATGTAATTTTTATTAGGTTTTTTTATTGTTGTCCGCATATGCAGATTGGTTTAATTGAAAATGTGCATGGGTGCAGAGCAAAGTTTTTTTACTAACAAACTGGTAGTAATAGCACCCGGAACCCACCCCTGGTTTGCACCCAAGGTGGCTATGACGATGGGCTCTATGTTTGCTTTCCTTTGTCACAGTCGTTCTGTTTCTATTTGTAGGTCTTTGTATTTTGTCATCTTCTCCAGTTCTTTCTCTTCTGTTGTTACCAAATACTGCCACAATCCACATTTTCTAGTCTTTCTCATCAACAATTCTTAATTGTTTAGCTTACAAATTCCTGTCCCACTTGTGATTGTAATTCAAGGGCTACCTGTAACCAGTGGTGGGATTCAGCCAGTTCGTACCTATTCGGGAGAACCGGTTGTTAACTTTCTAAGCAGTTGGGAGAACCGGTTGTTGAAAGAAATCTCCTTTTGTTTTTTTCCCCACTTTCCAGGGCTAATCCTGTAAGGAAGGCAGGAAGGAAACATTCTGGTGTTGTTTCTAGCCTCATCCTTATCACCCTGCTTACAGAAACTGCCTCTCCCGTTAACCCTTATTGCATTGTAACAGCTAAGGCGAAGTGCCCATCGATCTGAGTGATGTTGAGTTGGCCACTCCCACCCAGTCCCATGACCACCAAGCCCCGCCCACCCAGCTGGTCATTAGGGCAGAGAACCGGTTGTTCAATTATTTGAATCCCAGCACTGCCTGTAACTCCATTCCTTTCCTCTCAATAACTCTTCCCAAAGGGAACGTGGCGAGATTTGTGCGTGGAAAAGAATCCCCTTCAATTTTAGGGAGAACCACAAGGGATGAGATATTGAGGGCTCAAAGGGATGGAACTTTAAAATACCAGGATAAAGAAATAATCATTTTGAAACAGATTCCGAAAAAAATTAGAGAAATAAGGAGGAAGTATTCCTTCTTATCTAAGAAATTATATAAAAAGGGTATATGGTTCAAGTGGTTATTGCCAGAGGGAATGCTGATCCTCTGGGAGGGAGGTAAAGCAAGAATCAAAACATTAAGTGAGGCTGAGGCTTTTATTAAAAAACATTCTCCCCAGCTGAGAGGCGAAGACGGGGGAACGGAGGGAGCGACGGCCCCGCCCGGGGACAGGGAAGAGGAGTCAGTTGCAAAAAGACTTAGATCGCAAAAATAATTTTATTTGAAATACTATTGTAATTGTTGATACAAGATAAAATGGCAAAAAAAAAAGATGATTGAATATATAGGCTATACAATGTAATCTTTTTATATGTTTATCTTTTACTTTTAACATTTCATAAATTTATGAAGTTTTGGGAGGGTCAACACCAACGGCAGGGAAGCTACCAAAATGTTACCTTTACCCCATACCTTTTCCCCTGTAAAAATTTTGAAAACCAATAAAATACTTTTCAAAAAAAAATAAATTATTTGAATCCCAGCAACTGCCTGTAACTCCATTCCTTTCCTCTCAATAACTCCTCCCAAAGGGAACGTGGGGAGATTTGTGCGTGGAAAAGAATCCCCTTCAATTTTAGGGAGAACCAAAGAGCCAGACATTAGACGGCAGTGCAAAATCCTTGGCAAAGACGTATAGAAGAGACTGGAAGCTACATTCAAAAAGCCCTGGTTGCAGACAACCCACTTACAGTTTGCCCCATTAAGCTGACTTCCCCCATCCCTCTATTTCAATTGTACTCATTGTGTCAATTGGTATGCAAGTCGGAGAGGGTGCATATGACTGCATGCATATTTGATATACATTTCTGCTATTGCAGAGAGAGAGAGAGAGAGAGAGAGAGAGAGAGAGAGAGAGAGAGAGAGAGAGAGAGCACAATAAAAGGAATATATCATCGGACACAAAAAGAGAAACAAAGAGAAACAAAAGGAAAAGGGAAGCCATGCAACATTAATGCTCTATTAATTCAAAGTTATTGTTAAATTTAGACCGTATGGAAATATATGGCTCATCTTCGCATTTTTACAATATGCCTTCTTGCTAGTAGGTCTAATAACAGTGAGGAGTTTTATTCCTTTTTTTAAACTAATGATGCTTAATATGAATGGCCTCCCTTGGTATTAGACTGATGGCCCTTTCAAGAAAAGTTCTGACTCACTTCCTACAGATTCTCACGGAAACTGGACCTGGCTCTGGAGGTTCTTATATTTGGACTGGACAGCCTTAGAGAGGATACAACCCAGGGAGGGATGGGTTCCTGCTATTTCTAAGCTCTTCTATAGAAGAGGTTCCACAAATCTACAGTGCCATTTAGAACCGGTTCCAGCTCCCTCCCCCTGCCCATCCGCCCATCATCAAGATGAAGAGCGAGAGGGGGAATTCTGGGAGTTGAAGTCCACAAGCCTTAAAGCTGTCAAGTTTGAATACCCCTGGGAGTTTTTTTTCTAAAGGGTTAGGGGTGCAAGGGTCTTGTAACTTGACAGCTTTAAGACTTGCTTCGGCCTTCATTTATGGCTGATTTTTTGTGCTCCGGAGAAGTCCCCTGAAGCCTCCAGAGGGTCTCTAGGGGGGGTGGCGGGCGTTTTTGCCCTCCTTAGGCTCCTGGAAAGCCTCTGGAGCCTGGGGAGGGTGAAAAACAGGTCCATTGTGGGCCAAAAGCGGGGTGGGGTGTGCGCACACACATAGAATGATGGGTGTGGGCATACCTGCACACGGCCCCCCTGCGCTCCCCTCGCTTTTGGGGCACGATGGGAAAAAGGTCAGCCATCACTGCCCTAGAGGTAAGGCAAGTCCTCACTCTTCCGATTTTCTAGAAGTGTATAAGGCCCTGACTTTGCCAATTAGCCTTGAGGTCTAGAAAGACGATACGTTCTGCGGTCATGGGAATGGCTAGTGGCCTGAGGACACTTTGACTGCCTTGTTAACCTCCTAGCCTTTTGGATGTTTAACTTGGCTGCTATTTTTATTTTAGCCTGTTTATAATGTTGTTTCAAGGGACCCGGTGGCTCTGTGGCTAAGACGCTGAGTTTGTTGATCAGAAAGGTCAGCAGTTCGGCGGTTCGAATTCCTGGCATCTCATAATGGAGTGGGCTCCCATTACGTGTCCCAGCTTCTGCCAACTTAGCAGTTCGAAAGCATGTAAAAAATGCAAGTAGAAAAATAGGGGCCACCTTTGATGGGAAGGTAACAGCGTTCTGTGCGCCTTTGGCCTTTAGTCATGCCAGCCACGTGACCACGGAGACGTCTTCGGACAGCACTGGCTCCTCGGTTTTGAAACGGAGATGAGCACTGCCCACTAGAGTCAGGAACAATTATTTATTTGTTTATTTAAATTTATATCCCGCCCTTCTCCACAGAGGACCCATGGCGGCGATTAGCACATATGTGCGAGGGGAACCTTTATATTTACCTTCAAATCTCTGCTTTTCTTCATGTCTTTATATGGTTTTATCCTGTTGTTGTAAACTGCCCAGAGTCACTTAAGTGAGGTGGCTAGTGTATAAATGCAATTTTAAAAAATCAATTGAATAAATAAATAGTGAAGGAAAATTTTTTACCTAGGCAGAAAGGTGGGATATCAAGGGAAACCGCTGAAGCCTAGCTTTCTCTCTATTTATTTATTCAAATGAAACTTCAGGTTTTCAGTGAATATGGGATTCGGCAACAACAACAACCTCCTCCCCCTCCCCCTCTTCTTCCTCCTCCTCCTCTTCTTCTTCCTCTCTTTCTTTCTCATTCTCTCTCTTTGCAAAAAATGCTTTCCTTCTTGTTCCTGTCTCTCCCTGATCCATTGCCATATTGTTCAGATTATAACCAGGTTGAAATCAACATGAGTTTTCCAACACTCCAACAATCAATATTGACTCAGCATATGCTGAGCCGGTCTTGTAAATGTGTCAGATGTCAACATATGTCAAGATTGTAACACCCACCAGATCTTCTCACGCTTGCTTCCCGTTTGGTTTCCTCTCCTAATCACCAGCGTGCTGCACGGCTGTCAGTAAACGAGTTAAAACAATGCAGAGTGTCTTTCTGGTTGATTGGGAAACAGTTGGAATTTGCTCGCTAGCTCTTCTCCCTCCTTCCCTTGTCATTTTCACAAACAAATTGGACCATCAAATCAGGATTTCAGGGCACACTTGAAAAATGGCCCAAGGCTGCCCAGATTTAATTCTTGTAAAATAGGGCTCTCAAAGTTTAATTCATGCAAAATTGGGATCAAGCAAAAGTAGCCGGACACAATTGACATGGGCATGAAGGTGGACTTGATTGCTGTGTTTGATCCCTAGAAATGGTGTTCCTTTGAGGAGGAGGAGGAGGAGGAGGAGGAGGAGGAGGAGGAGGAGGAGGAGGAGGAGGAGGAGGAGGAGTCAAGTACACCGACAGATAGCTAGAAAGTCTGCAACAAACCTATAAATCAGGGTGAAATGCTCTGAAGTCTGCCACCAATTTGTTTTGTTACCAGTTTGCTTCACGCGTGCATGGGCACTTTGCATGCATGCACACTGGGCAGCACTGAAAAAGGAGGATTAAGAAGTCTTTTCTGAGTCTGCAAAGATACTGTATTTTTTGGAGTATAAGACATACCTTCCCCCCCCCCAAAAGAGTGTGGAAATGTTGGTGCATCTTATACACCAAATACAGCCATTTTTGGCATCCCGAAGCCCCGCCCCTGCATCCCATTTTTGCAAAAAAAAAACGGGCTGTTTTTCCAGAACTGGTCAGAACCTGCTGAATACCACCTCTGTAACAAGGTCAGCCAATGTATAGGCATCACAACTAAGTCAGCCTATGAGGGCTGTTTGGGAACTGAAACAATTCAGAGCCTGGGCATGCCTGAGGTTAATACAGTGGTGAAATTTTATTTTCTTTACTACCAGTTCTGTGGGCGTGGCTTGGTGGGTGTGGTGTAGCTTGGTGGGCGTGGCTTGGTTGGCATGGCAGGGGAAGGATACTGGAAAATCCTCCATTCCCACCCTACTCTGGGGCCAGCCAAAAGTGGCATTTGCTGGTTCTCCAAACTACTCAAAATTTCCGCTACCGGTTCTCCAGAACCTGTCAGAACCTCCTGGATTTCACCCCTGGGTTAACTGATATGTATAAATATAAGTGGTGCGCTCCTATTATTGTCCTTCTGTGAATATGTCTTTCTGTTAACTGTGCTTCTGTGATGATGCTTTTGATTCTGAGAACTGCATGGATATTGTATATATTCTTATATATAAAGAGAAGTTAATGGATCCTGCTGAATCAGTCATCTGGGTGTGCTTTCTGGATTGGATTGCTGCAACAAACTCTAACATAATTCACCAACGTGTCTCTCAAAGGCAAAAGATTATCCAACCTCAAAACACAGTAAGCTAAAACAAAACTTCTTTTATCTGGAAAAGAGCAGCCAATTTCCCTACTCTTTCCCAGGAGGAGGAGGGAGATGATAGGGTGGGATTAGAGCAGATGGAAAGGCAACCAGCTGCTGGATCTGCTGCCTTTTGCATGAAGATGCCTAGAGCTTTCCTGGCTGGCTGAAGATGACCGTGCCAGGATTTCTCTCTTAAGACCTCAACTTTTCCCTCTACTAAGTGCTGACTCCATTGTGGATCTTGAATTAGTTAAGAGCCAAGAAGATGCTCATTGGTTGAACTGGGAGCCGTGCTAATCTTCTGAAGCCGTTGCTGAATTGCTGAAGCTGTTATTCGGTGATTAAAGTACACAGGAGCCCACTTAGTTGGTTGGTGGTGAAGAGCGCACTACACACAAACACGAAAGCTGTACGGAGAGGGGCTTGTAGGAATAACAGCCCGAAGAGGCAAGCAATTAAATTCAACTAGGTACGTTTTTTTTTATTTTTTGCTCCAATCTATTCTGCCCAAGGCATCATCTTTCACATTCTTTCATATCTCAATAGCATTTCACACACTATAATAATCTACCCGAAGACAGCTGTGAAGTAGGTAGGCATTTCGGCCTTTTAATACAGCGAGAGATTTGGGGGGGGAGGAAGTGAATTCTTTGGCTGAGTTTAGGACAATCAATGAAAGAGTGGAATCGGAGATTGCCTGGGGAAATGACCGGGGAAATCTCTTTTTCTGCCCACCTCTACACCCAACACGTTTCTGCCCTGATATTCTCATTTTGTGGCACTGTCTTGAAATTAGAGATGGCAATACAATAAGAAGCTGTTTTGATGAAAACTGTGCATCCAAATATATGGCACAGAATATGTTGGGGGAAATCCCTAAGGGGAAGAACATATATCTCAGGGCTGCCACCCCGCTATGCCAGCCATGCTTCACCTGCTGTCAGTCTGCCATAAGCAATGGGCAGGGAGTGGAATGGGGGGTGGGGGTAGGGGGGATAGGGAGGGGTAGCACGAAGGGGATTGTTGTGGCCCGTTGGAGGCCAGTGGAGCTGGCAGCAGAGTCAGACAGTGAGGAGGTTGGGGAGGGACATGGACCAGTCCTAAGGGTTGTTGAAAGCTCAGACGAGGGCTCTGCATCAGAGGCTTAGAGGGAACTAGACAGCAGCGAGGCAGAAGAACATCTGGAGCCTGTTCCCACTGTGCGCATGCGCAGAGCTGCCAGAAGACAAGACCAACTAAGAAAGCATGGTCGACTCAAGAGTAAAGCCACACCTTGGAGGTGATTGGCCCCTCCCATAGGAAACAAAAGAGGAGCGAAAGGGGAGTGGGCTTTTGCAGGAAACCATTCATTTGGTTGGTTCAAGAGTGGAAAGTCCTGGTTGTGACTTTAAGAGACTCTGCGCCAAGTTTGCCTTGCCCTGTGTTTGGAAACTGTGTTTGGAAACCTGGCAGCACTCCAAATGAGATAAGGTGTGTGTGGATAAACATTCCTCTGAAAGACTGTTTATGACGCCTTGCTGACTGTGAATGAAAGGAATTCACAGCCGTGTAAATGAAAGTGGTTTTGCAAGGAGCAAGACTTTGCTTCTTGCTTTCTAAGGAAGCCTGGGTCAGATCAGGAATCGAAACTATTCATTGTGCCATCCGCCGAAAGCTGCCGGTCATTCCAAGGTCATACCATGGAATGCAACACCATCCAACCTGCCAAGATGGAGACTATTTCCAAAACAATTTATTTGAATGTAATCGGACAGCTTCAGATAACCAAGGGGGAAGGAAGGAAGAAGGGATGCCCTTTGCACAGTCACTCATGCACTCGTGACATCCCGACTGGACTACTGTAATGTTCTCTACATGGGGTTCTGCTTGAGGTGCACCCGAAGGCTGCAGCTTGTCCAGAATGCAGCCGCGCGGGCAGTTATGGGAACCTCTAGGTTTTCCCATGTAACACCACTCCTGCGCGAGCTGCATTGGCTGCCTGTCGTCTTTCAGGTGCGCTTCAAGGTGTTGGTTATTATCTTCAAAGCGCTCCATGGCACGGGACCTAGCTATCTGCGGGATCGCATCCTGCCCCATACATCCCTGCGGCCGATTCGCTCCCACAGAGAGGGAGTGGTCTATAAATTAAATTATTATTATTATTATTATTATTATTATTATTATTATTATTATTATTATTATTATTATTATTATTATTATTATTATTATTATTATTATTATTATTATTATTATTATTACTTCTCCGGGTGCTGTCCACTAGGCTATGCCAGCGGGCGATGCCCTGGGGAAGGGCCTTCTCTGTGGCGGGCCCGACCCTGTGGAACGACCTTCCCCCCAAAATTAGAACAACTACGGACCTCCGCTCCTTCCATCAAAAACTAAAAACTCGTTTTTTCTGCCTGGCCAGCCTGGGGTAACTGAATTGCTCTATTAGGGTTTTTTAGGGGTCTAATTTTAGTTGGTCTGGGATTTTAGCGCAGGGTTAAGTTTAATTCATTTTAAATTGCATTTATGCTTGTGTTTTTAGATATGTATTTTAAAATCCCCTGTGCACTGCCTCGAGTCCCTCGAGTCTTCGGGGGGAGAGAGCGGTCCATAAATTAAAATTATTATGATTATGATTATTATGATTATTATTAAGGGAAAAGTTAACCACATACTTTGTGCATGAAAACCTCAGATCCGGCTTTGCTTTGGTTAACCAGTTTGGCTTTAGTAAAGTGTACATTCGTTAATGATGGATCTGAGAGTCTTTTTTTCCTAACTGACCAAGTTGGGGCGGCTGACATTATGTGTGCAATAGATGTTCATGGGAAGAGGTACAAAGTTTGGTGTTGGTGTCTTTCAAAATCCTACATGGATTCGGCAATGAGGGGAAAAATACACAATGCTTGGGAACAGAGGGACGTGAATGAAATCAAATGTGACTCATTCTTGTATTGCTACCTTCCACCCACAATGCCTTGCTAAATTGGCCTTTGAATCACTAAATTGGTTCAAGAATTGATTTGATTTCAGTGTCCTAACTCGCCCCGTAAGACAAGAATAGTAAAGGGTGGTTCAACTTACAACTGAAGAAATAGTAATGGTGTGTTTTCTTAAAGAACAGAATGTAAGGTGAAAAAATGATGTAGAAATATGGTAAAGGCAACAGTGTTGCAAGACAAAGACTATGGAGAGAGGAAGCAAAGAGTGGATTCAGGGAGATTTCCTTTCGATTCTCTTATCTCCAGAAATTAATTAAAATTTTAAGCAGTGGAGCAATCTGCCTCTTGGAGCCCTAAAGCAATGATGGCGAACCTTTTCAGCACCAAGTGCCTAAAAGGGAGAACTTCACGGGTCCATGACCATGAAGAGGAGCTGCCTGGGTAAAATGTACTTCTAGTTTCTGGCACGCATATGTGCACCAGCCAGCAAGTCCTTTGGTTACTGCCACGCATGTGCATGCGCATGCGCACGCAGCAATCAGCTGGCCGGCATGCATGCTCACACCGGAAAATAGAAGACCATCTCTTCCGGTTTTTAGCACTGCCGTATGGACAAAGGCCAGCTGATCGGCGCATGCAACATGCACACCAGAAACCCAGAAGAGGAACGGGCAATGCTGCACATGCCAGGCAACATGACTCCGCATGCCGCTTCAGGCATGCATGCCATAGGTTCGCCATCACTGGAGACTTTCAAGCAAAGGCTAGACAGTTAATGGTCTGAGGATTCTTACCTTAAGCAGGGCGCTGGACTTGAAGATTTCAGGGACTCCAGGATGCTGTTACGGGGAGTTGTTGAGTTACCAACCAAAACTCAAACTGGAATTTTGGTCTTAAGTTGTGCAGACCTAAGTGGACTCTCCATGGGATGGGATGGGTTTTGATGACAATATATACACAGCAGTCATAAAGTGAGCCATTGGGTTGTTAAGTGAATTACATGATTGATAAATGAATTCAGTTGTGCCAAAGGACATTAAAAGGTTGCAAGTTGTGATCACCTGAGCGTAGGATGCTGCAAGAGGTTGTAAAGGCAGGACGGTTGCCAAGCATCTGTACTGCAATTGTATGATTATGGGGATGGTATAGTGCAAACACAGGTCATAGAGGCCTTTTCTGAGGGCGTCATACATTTGAACCATCATTCAATGAATGGTCATATGTTGAGGACTACTTCTGTTGTATTTTCTTTGGCTTAGTACTTCTTATTCCTCTTCCTTTTCCATGCACTAGGTAACACAGTGTTTCTTTAGAGAGAATAGTATGATGCATACCTATATTATAGCTATGCATACTTCGTTCTGTATACATTTTGGGGGAGTGAGGTTGTTTAGGAACATGAAACATAAATAAATAATAATGCTTGTACTTTGTATGCCTACTTTGTTTTTCAAAGTAGATGCACTGGCCATCTTTCCTATTTATTTATTTTTCATTCCCTATTTTGAGGAAACAGCCCGGTGTCAAAAATGATGTTGAGGCTCCCCCACCCTCTACACCAGTGGTCCCAGTGGTGGGTTTCTGCAGGCTCGCACCTACTCGCGAGAGCCAGTTGGTGAAATTTAGAGAACCAGTGAGAGGGGGTTCCACCGGTGTACCTGGAAGTAAATCTGGCCCACCGCTGCCAGTGACCCAACGGGAAGGAAAGGAAAGGAAAGGAAAGGAAAGGGAAGGAAGGAAGGAAGGAAGGAAGGAAGGAGAGAGAGAGAGAGAGAGAGAGAGAGAGAGAGAGAGAGAGAGAAAGAAAGAAAGAAAGAAAGAAAGAAAGAAAGAAAGAAAGGAAAGAAAGAAAGAAAGAAAGAAAGAAAGAAAGAAAGAAAGAAAGAAAGAAAGAAAGAAAGAAAGAAAGAAAGAAAGAAAGAAAGAAAGAAAGAAAGAAAGAATTTATCATCACAATTGAGTCCAAAATTTTGGTTGCTAAGCAAGAGCGTTGTTAAATGAGTTTCACCACATTTTAAAAGGTGGCCACTCCCACCCTGTCACATGACTGCCAAGCCACGCCCACAAAATAGGCCACACCTACAGAGTAGGTTCTAAAAAAATTTGAAACCCACCACTGAGTGGTCCCCACCCTTTTTTGGCACCAGGGACAAATTTCGTGGAAGACAATTTTTCCATGGGCTGGGATGGGTGGGGAGGAGAAGGTGCAACCTTAACCCAATGCATGCGCAGTTTCGCTCACCCACCGTTCACCTCCAGCTGTGCGGCCCGGTTCCTAACAGGCCATGGACTGGCCACGATCCACACCCCAGGGGTTTGGGCACCCCTATTTTATGCCATCCAATAACACCTGCTTTCTTGCCAATTAAAACAGTGCCCTTTGTCTGGTTCAGCACAACGTTCATTGCCAATAATGCTATTGAAATCCTTTTGAAGCAGTCACAATGATACAAGTCTGGGCTCCGTCTATTCTGACCGAGGCTTCCCAAGAGCATGAAGCAAACCCCTTGTCCCGGCAAAAAACCCTTTTATTAATTGACTGTGAATTCTGCTCATTGACATCCAGCAAAGTCTTTCAAGGGAGGATTTAAAGTCACAGACCTTATCTGGCTTGGAGAGCTGACAGGCCAATATCTGCAAAACTTGGCCAGGAGTCTCAGAGAGTCAGGAACCAATTAATTGCACTGATTGTATCCTGCAAACTCCACTCCCCTTTCGCTCCTCTTTTATTTCCTCTAGGAGGGGATAGTCATCCTCCACCTGTGGCCTTACTCCCAAGTCGGCTCTGTTCCTTAGCTGTTCCCTTCGTCTGGCAACTCTGCACATGCCCACACTGGGAAGAGGCTCCAGCTGTTTGTCTGCCTCACTGATGTCTGACTCTGAAGGCAGCTGATAACTGTCAGATGGCCCTGGTCCCTTGTCTGCCTCTGACACAGAGCCCTCCTCAGAGCCTTCCCCAGACTCCAGCACTGGCCTAGGTTCCTCCCCAACCTCCTCACTGTCCGAATCTGATGCCAGCTCCATTGGCCACTGGCGGGCCACAACACCATCCTGGGTCTGCCAATAACCTCCATCCTCGATCTGTTCCAGCCAGCGAGTGTTCTTAAAGGCCAGGGGAATAAATTCACATTTAAAAGACAGAGGTTGAAAAGTATGGCAGGAAGATGCAACGTTTAACCTCCTCACCAAAGGAACCACAGTCCATCAGTAAGTTAAGGACGATCTGCATGTTGCTTGCAAGAGCCAATATACACTGACAGATATTTCTCTTGGCACCCATCAAGGTTTCTGCAGCATTTGACTTTTCTTCTCTTCGCTGAAGCCTTTCACATCCTCTTTTATTTCCCACTCTAGTCCCTATAGGCATTTTGTAGGAAAGACAATTGGTGACTGGTGTAGCCTGGGGGCTTGTTTTGGAAATATTTGAAGCCACGCTTCGCTGATGCTTTATTTGTTCTCCAGCTGTCCTAGCGCCAGCCCAAAAGGCAGAAGCTCTTCTGTTTCATGTCTCCTGCAGTTTGAGGAGAGGGAATTTCCTTGGACGTCCTCCCAGGGCAGAAGGAGAATTCAGCGACATTCTCTTTCTTTCTGTTTGTTTATTATTAGAATTTCTCAATCCAATAAAAGCATGAAGTATAAAGAATCAAAGGAAGGGTGAGGAAAAGAAAAGGGGAAAAATATAGAATTATGAGTTCCACCTTCCTTTCAACCTAGTAATCATTTTGCTCCTTCTTTTTTATATAATTCCCTTTCCTTTCCCTTTTAACCTTTTAAAATCCCCAAATCCATCAACCATCAATTAAGTCTATTCTTCATTCAATAAAAAGGTCATATAAGGTTTCTTGTCTTTCAAAAAGTTATTTATCATTTTTTCCCTGCTCAAACTGATCAGTTTCCCCATTTCCACTAATTCTGCCATTTTATAATCCAGTCTTCTACTATGGATATTTGTTGTTGTTGTTGCTGTTGTTGTTGTTGTTGTTGTTCTGCCTTGGTGCATACAGTAAACGTAATACAGTTACTATAGATAGCATTGATTTCCCATATTTTTTTCTAGTTCAATGTCTGCAACATCCTACAGTACATAAGTATGATCTCATTATAATTGTTGTTAGTTGTGAAGTCGTGTACGACCCATCGTGACCCCAAGGGACGATGTTCCTCCAGCCCTTCCTGTCCTCTACCATCTTCTGGAGTCCATTTAAGCTCACACCGACTGTTTTGGTGACTCCATCCAGCCACCTCATTCTCTGTCATCCCCTTCTTCTTTTGCCCTCCATCTTTCCCAGCATTAGGCTCTTCTCTAGGGAGTCCTTCCTTAGGTGGTCAAAGTATTTGAGCTTCATTCTCAGGATCTGGCCTTCTAAATGCAGTCAGAGGTGATCTCCTCTAGGACTGACCAGTTGGATCTCCTTGCAGTCCAAGGGACTTGCAGGAGTCTTCTCCAGCACCAGAGTTCGAAGGCCTCAATTCTTTGGTGCTTAGCCTTCCTTATGGTCCAACTTTCACAGCCATCCATTGCAACTGGGAAAACCAAAGCCTTGACTATACGCACTTTGGTTGGCAGGGTGATGTCTCTGCTTTTAGTATGCTGTCTAGATTCATCATAGCTTTCCTCCCCAGGAGCAAGGATCATTATAATATTAATCTGTAATATCTTTTGAACCCTGTGTTTGTTTTTTAATAGGTCCACCACACAACATAGAAGGTCCCAAAATTTGGGACATTGTCATGGGCAAAGCTTGTGCTTTTCCACTGTTGAATTATGAATTGGCTCAGGGCGTTTGGGTGTAGATGTAACTGTCAGGTCCCAAGAACCAACAATTACCTATAGACAGAATCTTGCCAGACTAAAGCAACTATCTGCATAACTATAGTTATACTCTATGAATTGTTAGGGAGATACCTTCTTAAACCTCTTTTAGCCTACTAAATTTTCTACTCTCTTCTTTCTCTTTGCCCCATGGGAAGCAGTCCCCCCATCCTGGAAGTCCAGACTACATTCCACCAGAGGTGGTATTCAGCAGGTTCTGATCATTTCTGGAGAACCAGAAGTGGAAATTTTGAGTAGTTTGCAGAACTGGTAAATACCACCTCTGACTGTTCCCTCCCCCATCTATTCTCTGCCTCCTGAGTCCCAGCTGATTGGGAGGAAATGGAGATTTTACAGTATCCTTCCTCTGCCACCCCCACCAAGCCATGCCCACCAAGCCATGCCATGCCCACCAAGCCACACCCACAGAACCAGTAGTAAAAAATTTTGAATCCCACCACTGCATTCTACCACATTAATATCCCTGCTTCCATTCCATTTCATTAAAATTCTCCATTTAATTTGTTTTTCTTGTTTGTTATCCTGACATCTTTAGCCTTTTTTGTTTCTTTCTGTTTATATTGTCATGTTTTCCATGTTTTAAATCATGGGTGTCAAACTCTCCATGTCATGTTGCTGTCCCGTGACATTTCGTGACATTTTTCCCCTTCGCCAAGCTGGAGTGGGTATCTGGTCTGTGGCCCACCAGTTTGACATCTCTTTTTTTTTCAATCATTTGTAAAGAATCCAGAGCTGCTGGAAATTGGATAGCACATCTATATAAATAAAAATGTAACAAGAGTTTGTTCAAAACCGCTACTCTCCGAAAGTATTGCACCGATCACTTCCACATTTTCACACGATGTTCCTTTCAAATACAGCACCAATTATATATATATAGATTGTGTAGATGTCACACCTATGCCAGGTACACGTAACGGAAATGTAAAAAACTGTAAAAAAGGTAGGTGGTTGGATACAGAGAGAACAGTGGGCCACAGGTATTATGTCATCCTTCATGACATAAAATACTCTGAGGGAGAAATACGGTAGGTAGGTAGGTAGGTAGGTAGGTAGGTAGGTAGGTAGAGGGATAGAGAGGGAGAGGGAGAAATACAGTAGGTAGGTAGGTAGGTAGGTAGGTAGGTAGGTAGGTAGGTAGGTAGGTAGGTAGAGGGATAGAGAGGGAGGGGGAGAAATACAGTAGGTAGGTAGGTAGGTAGGTAGGTAGGTAGAGGGATAGAGAGGGAGAGGGAGAAATACGGTAGGTAGGTAGGTAGGTAGGTAGGTAGGTAGGTAGGTAGGTAGGTAGAAGGATAGAGAGGGAGAGGGAGAAATACGGTAGGTAGGTAGGTAGGTAGGTAGGTAGGTAGGTAGGTAAGTAGGTAGGTAGAGGGATAGAGAGAGGGAGATCTACACACAGATTGGTTGGCCATTTAACTAAACTGGGCCACAGCAACGCATGGCCGGGAACGGCTAGTACATGTAATAATAATATAAAGACTTGAAAAATAGAAGTAACATGAATGTGGCAAAAGAAAGCAAAGATAGCAAAGATAGTCATGGGTCTTTGGATGCAATTCCAAAACATGTAGAGCATCACTTGAACACCATCAGCATTGACAAAATCCCCATCAGTCAATTTCAAAAAACAGTTTTACTTAGAACAGCTTACATTCTGTGACGCTGCTGTTTATATTGCTAACAACCTCTGCCTAGCCAGATCCTTGGGAAAGGACTTCATAGGTGAACAGAATCCAGTCTAAACATTTGGTTGACTGTGTGCTCAATCATAATAATAATTCAATCCCAAGGGAAGACATTCAGAGTAGATGCCCAATTAACTTACTTTCAGCTGTAGTGTTCCTGAAACCCTAAAGGGAGAGCTGTGCCCTTGAAATCCTATTCTACCCTCACAAATTTGTGAAATCTGTTCTGCATCTGATGCAGAACCTCTAAAGGCTCTTTGCATCTGGCTATACTTTGTCCAGACCAAAAGGTAGGAAGAGACATAAATGGGAACTATGGATTCAATCTCAGCCCTTCAGCCTCCTCCATTTTCCTTCTCCAAAGGGGAAGACGAGGAGGAGGGATGCCAGTTCAGGTGCGAATTATGGCATTAAAGTGCCAATTGATTCCCTAATCCTGAGAAGTGGCTTTGGAGGAGAGTGACAGTCAGTTCCCCTCTTGCTAAGATCTTTGGGACCACAAGCAGTGCCCTTCACCCTGGACATGCGATCGGTTATTACACAAACAACTATTCCTGGCACTTCTTTCCAGTGTTACTATCCAATGCTAAGCAACAGGATGTTTCTTATATATCTTTAACTGGGGGGAAAGCATGAGAAAGCTTCTGGGTTTTACATCTATGGAACAACACCAATCGCTAAGAAAATGGACGGCAGAAATGGTAGAGGAAACTGAAGGAAGTCATCTAGTGGTGGGATTCAAAACTTTTTACTGCTGGTTCTGTGTGTGTGGCTTGGTGGCCATGGCGAGGCTTGGTGGGTGTGGCTTGGTGGCCATGACAGGGGAAGGATAGTGTAAAATCTCCATTCTCTCCCCACTCCAGGGGAAGGATACTGCAAAATCCCCATTTCCTCCCAATCAGCTGGGACTCGGGAGGCAGAGAATAGATGGAGGCAGGGCCAGCCAGAGGTAGTATTCACCAGTTCTCCAAACTACTCAAAATTTCCACTACCAGTTCTCCAGAACTGGTCAGAACCTGCTGATTACCACCTCAGAAGTCTTCTGCAAAGGCCAGAAAGTTGCAGATCAGAACCAGAAAGAGACCCAATCATTCAACCCTTTTGTCTTACCTTCCAATATTGTTGTGTACATGAGTGAGAAAGAGAGACCATATATTTTTCAGTCCTGTACATTTCAAGTCTATCTTTTCCTTGCGGGAGAACACATGAAAGCATATTTTGACCTAGGGGGGAACATCTCAGTTTCTGCATCTCTCTGCGTGGTTAGGTCCCTCCAGTTGATAACCATTTCTCAGCAGACCTGAGTTGAGTGCCTGTGGCTTGCCCTTCTGGCAAGGTTCACCAGCAGATGAGTTGTGTGGGTGGTAATCTCTGGAGCAGTTGCTCAAGTCGAGGTGTGGCCCTGCAGTAAGGGAGGCACAACTGCTTCTCTTTGTATGCGCGCAACTGTAGGAAGAACTGCTTAGGGTCTCCCTCAAGGGGAAACTGGGGGTGGGGTGGGAGAGGAGAGGGGTTTATTTGGCATTTTTCTTAACAGATCACCAGATGTATAAAATGTGCTTGTGTGTGGGGGGTGGGGTATAAGAGGAGAGGGAGAGAGAAAGAAGAGCATGAGAGGCAGAGCAGAATTATTAAAAAATATTACTGGGCTTTTTGGGACTTCATTTCCATGGCAATTTACAAATGAAGCAACATGCAAATCTTGGATCATAACAGCTTGCAGTTTTAATTCAGAAGTGGGGAGGAGGGGAAATTAAGGAAAAAAAACAAGTGTTGGCAAGCAGAACTGTATCTAGCAGTCTGCCCATCTGGGTGCAGTCCAGGTGCATAGGAGTACAACTCCCTCAATTCACAGTCAGGTGGGGTAACAGTCAACCCTCCCCCCAAAAAACCCCACTCCACTGAATTATATTGCATCAACTATTCTCTGTACCAGGGATGGGTTGCTGCCAGTCTTACTACGGGTTCACAACCTGCATGAAACTCGTGTGCTGCACGATACATGCACTGAGCGTGCATGCATTATTCAGGGTAAATTGTTCTTCGGGCATGCACAGAACAATTTATAGTTTACTTTTGTGGCCCAGCCGGCTCCGGCTCAACAGATGAGCTGCTCATGGACTCCTCTAGTGAGGAGTCCTATGAGTTTGCTCTGGAGGAGGAGGGTGACCTTGAGAGAGCAGAGAGCCTGGGTGGTCATCAGGAGGCACCTGGGTCTTGGAGTAGTGGGGAGGATCAAGGCCAGTTTGTCCCTGATGCTAGATTGAGAAGGGCTGAAAAAAAGAGGCTTCAATTGCGTCAGAAGTGAACTCGAAGGAGTTGAATTAGTCCCAGCTGCCTAATGGCTGGCCCCTCCCAAGAGGGTTTAAAAGGAAGTCTTTGCTAAGAAAGTCCTTGCAGAGAACAATGTTGGATTTCTAGGTTTGTGTTTATTTGTGTTGATTTTCAGGTTCGTGTTTAGTCGAGTTAGGAAGCTTCGTATCTGTTCAGAGTCATTCAGGTAAGCAGCCAAGAGAGTCAGTGGCAGGCAGCCAGTCTTGTGTTAGTCGGGAAAAGGGAGGGTCAGAACAGTGAACTATGCACGGGCAGTTACTAAAAGAACAAAATGGCAGAGCCCAGCAGTGGCAAGGGAACTGGTTCAGGGGTGTGGCAGGCCTTGGTCACTGCCGGTTCTGTGACCCAGGCATGAATTCCACTACCAGTTTGGCCGAACCGGCAGCAACCCACCTCTGTTCTGTACCATGGTCTGTATTCACTGGGGCCACAGGTCATATTAAATTCATGCCTTTGCACTTGGCTAGCATTAATCTTTTTCTTTTGCAATTATGTATGTGTGAGACAGTGGTGGGTTGCAGGCGGTACTCCCCGGTACGGGTGTACCAGTGCCTGCCGGGAGCACACAGTACCATTCCAGTACGGTGCTCTAGAGCAGGGGTCCCCAACCCCCGGTCCGCGGACCGGTGCCGGTCCGTGGCTTGATAGGAACCGGGCCGCAGGGCCGGAGAGGAGGAGGGGGCAGCCCCCTGGGCAGAGCGCATGCCGGATGTGGGAGAGCACAGGTGCGGCTGTTCGCGCTGTTAGAGGCCCTAGAGAGCCGAGTGAGCCGATTCCCCCATGTGCGCATGCACCACCTGTTCCCCCTCCCCACCCGCGTGCGCATGCACTGCCTGTTCCCCCTCCCCCCCGCTCCTCCTCTACACCAGCTGGTCCGCATAATTTTTTTTAAATGAAACCGGTCCCTGGTGCAAAAAAGGTTGGGGACCCCTGCTCTAGAGGGCCCACCCACCCGCCTGCCGTCCTTACCTGTATTTGAGCTCTTCAGCGCTTCTTCGCATGCGCACGGAGCACATGACACCTGCGCTATGCTCCATCGAGCAGCTGGAGCATCGCAGGAGGAAGGATGCATGCGCTGCACATGTTCATGTGGTGGACTCTGGGCCCTGTTGCACCGTACTGGTTGCACCAGGATCCAGAACCCACCACTGGTGTGGGAGAGAGTGTGCACCCACACAAGGGTCCTTGTGCTTTGGCCCCTTATGTGAACCCAGCTCTTTGGGTTTGTAATGATTCAATGTATTGGTGAATTCCAAAAGTGGGTTAATTCAGGAACCAGGTTGGCCAACGTGTCAATGTTCCAGGCATGGGTAAATAGGTTTGGAAGAACCACGGGGACCACAAGGGTTGTTTGAAAATGTCAAGATGACAGCAATAGCACTTAGACTTATATACTACTCCGTAGTACCTTTCAGCACACTCTAAACCAGGGATCCCCAACCCCAGGGTCACGGACTGGTGCCGATCCATGGCTTGATAGTAACCGGGCCGGAGTGAGCAGCAGAGAGAGTAGCACAACTCTTAGGAAAGTGTAGCAAATGCTCTGCTATCCTGGCGGGTGGCTGGGGCACTCACTGGGGGCAGGACGGGGGCAACAGCCTGCATTGGGGGGGTTCAGGGCACCACCCAGCCCTGCACAGGGCGAAGGGGCTGCCAGGCCCTCCTGGCCAGGATGCAGCCCATCCTTCCCTGCCCCAGCTGAGGATCCTTCGCCCAGGACCCCTGGCAGCTTTCCCGCCTGGTTGCACGCAAGGCGCCCTCCCCGGGTCGCGTTCCCATGAGACGCAGGTTCCTGCCTTGGGTTCCACGTGACCGCCGAATGCATGCACGGCCCACGTGACTCGACTCACCCGCTGGAGGCTCCCACTGGAATTTTTTTTACATGAAACCAGTCCCTGGTACCGAAAAGGTTGGGGACCCTTGCTCTAAACAGTTTACAGAGTCAACATGCTGCCTCCAATAATCTGGAGTCTTATTTTACCAACTGTGGAAAGATGGAAGGCCGAGTCAACCTTGAACCTGTCATCAAACTCCTGGCAGTGAGCATTCTGCAAAACCACATTTTAACCAATGTGCTACCCGAAGGCTGCAGCTGGTCCAGAATGCGGCCGCGCGGGCAGTTTTGGGAGTCACTAGATACTCCCACATAACACCACTCCTGCGCGGGCTGCACTGGCTGCCTGTGGCCTTTCGGGTGCGTTTCAAGGTGTTGGTTATTATCTTTAAAGCGCTCCATGGCACAGGACCTAGTTATTTGCGGGATCGTATCCTGCCCCATACATTCCTTCGGCCGATTCGCTCGCACAGAGAGGGACTTCTCCGGGTGCCGTCCACTAGGCAATGCCAGCGGGCGACGCCCAGGGGAAGGGCCTTCTCTGTGGCGGGCCCGACCCTCTGGAATGACCTTCCCCCCGACATTAGAACGACCACGGACCTCCACTCCTTCCGTCAGAAACTCAAAACCCACCTGTTTCATCTAGCCGGCCTGGCCTAATTCCATCCTTCCCGCCTCAGTTTGTAATTTTAAATTATGTGATTAGGTTTTAAGGTTAAGTTTTTAATTTGTATAAATTTGTACAGGGGATTATTTGATTTGATTTTAGTTTATATGTATTGTTGATTGTCATAGTTTTAATTTTTACCTGTACACCGCCCCGAGTCCCTTCGGGGAGAGGGGGCAGTCTAGAAATCCAATTAAATAAATAAATAAACTAACAAACAAACAAACAAACAAATAAATAAATAAATAAATACCACAACTCTTATAATGCCTCAAAGGTATGATCAAAGCTCCACCCATTTTTAAAATCCTTGCAGGAGTCTTAATATCTTTATTATACAGAATGATGCTTTAAAAAATTGGTGAGATTTTACTCAGTAGCTAAAGGAAGGCTAGTTCTCAATGGCTCCTCAAGTAATTGAGTGAAAAATGGAAAGTTTGTAGAGCAAAATGATGGAGTGGCTCGTCCTCAGACAGGAGCACAGATGACTGGAATCATGAAATGCGACGCCCATGTAAAAACAAGAGATGGTGAAAATTCCAGTTCTTTTATGGATTACTTCCATTTTAATTATTTTTTATTAAGATTTATTATAATTCAAAAAAAATTTAAAAAATTGAGAAAGAAGAAGAAAAGTGCAAAAAAGTTTAAAAAAGAGAGGAAAAAGTAGTGACTTTTGACTTTTTCAGTGCCATAAAATACAAAACAAAAAAAGGTTACAGTCTCAACCTTTACATTGCTTTACATTTCTAAATATTTCAAGCCAACTAAAAAATCTTTCCAGTTATCAAAACCTAAAATTAAAGTTTCATTTTTATTTCAGTTTTGGGTACAAAATCCAGAACTGGTTTCCAAATGGAAACAAAGCTAGATAAATTCTCCTCTTTAAGTAGAACTGTCAATTTTGCCGTCTCCATCAACTCTTTCACCTTATGACACAGTGATTAAAGTGTAGAATTGCAGGCTGACTCACTCTGCCCACTGTCTGGCATTCGATTCTGATTGACTCAAGCTTGACTCAGCCTTCCATACATTCCAGGTAAAACGAGGAACCAGATTGTTGGGGGCAAGATGCTGACATTGTAAACCGCTTAGAGAGGGCTTGTAAAGCACTATGGAGTGGTAAATGCCATTGCTACCCTGTTTCCCTGAAAATAAGTCCTCCCTGGATAATAAGCCCAATCGGGCTTTTGAACACATGCGCTAAAATAAATAAGCCCTCCCCTGAAAATAAGCTCACCCTGAAAATATTGCAACACAGCAGCAGCCATGAGGTGACCACACTCGCTTCCTCCTGCACCTCAAAAATAATAAGAACTCCCGACAAATAAGGCCAAGTGCTTATTTCGGGGGTCAAAAGAAAATAAGACTTATTTTGGGGGAAACACAGTATTATCATCTTTTTTTCCATTGTGGGAGTCTGGATTATTACCATTTTTTAAAAAGAAAAATCCTCTCCTCAGGCAAGACTTGGATTCTTATCATCCAAAGGATACATAAAACAATTCCATTTTTTTTTTTTTTAATTTTGCTGGCCAGTTTCCCGACATGCAATGGACAATAAATCCACAACTTTGCCAAATTCTTTCATCTTGTGATTAGCAGGAAGTCTCGCTGAGATTCTGCGGAGAGCATCCTTGCCTTTTCTAGGATTTTTCCTGGGAAGTCAAGACAGTGAACTCATGCTCAACCGATACACGTTGGGACGGTACCTAAATGCATGGATTGCCGTTCACTTTGCAAAGAGAGTAAAGTGGCAACCACTGTGTGGAGTGGGAAGTACCTTTTCCAAAGAAGAAATTGGCTCACTGCCAACACACGGGGAGCGCAGGCTGAAGGATCCAGATCCATTCCTGAGTAGATTTAAATTTAGGCTTCAGCTAATGGAGAACATAGGAGAAAAGTCGAGGGTGAATAATACAGTGAGGGAAAAATAAGTAAACAGCTTATAGTGGCTAAGTGCACTTAACCTATTAAAATAAAGCAATTAGCAACAAAAAGGAGAGCCGTAAGTAAGTAGAAATGTATATACTACTAAAAGTCCTGTAACCTTTAACTAGGTGAAATGGTACAAGTAGCCTAGTGACATCCCGTCTAGACTACTGCAATGCTCTCTACATGGGGCTCCCCTTGAGGTGCACCCGAAGACTGCAGTTTGTCCAGAATGCAGCCGGGCGAGCAATTATGGGAGCCCCTAGGTGCTCCCATGTCACACCGCTCTTGCGTGAGCTGCACTGGCTGCCTGTGGCCTTTCGGGTGCGCTTCCAGGTGCTGATTATCATCTTTAAAGCGCTCCATGGCACAGGACCTAGTTATCTACGGGATCGCATCCTGCCCCATACATCCCTGCGGCCAATTCGCTCCCACAGAGAGGGACTTCTCCGGGTGCCATCCACTAGGCAATGCCAGCGGGCGATGCCCAGGGGAAGGGCCTTCTCTGTGGTGGGCCCAACCCTCTGGAACGACCTACCCCCCGAACTTAGAACGACCACGGACCTCCGTTCTTTCCGTCTGAAACTCAAGACCTACTTTTTCCAACAGGCCGGCCTGGCCTAACTCTACCTAGCCTTTAGCCTGACATCAAATTGTTTTAATTGGTTTTTAAGGGTAATAGTTTTAATTTATTGTAAATTTTAGCACAGTGTTAAGAATTTAATTTGATTTTAAATTTTGTATATTGTCTTGTTTTTTATGCTTTTTTAATTTCCTGTGCACCGCCCCGAGTCCCTTTTTGGGAAAGGGAGCGATATATAAATTAAATAAATCTAATCTAATCTTTGACACATGACCACGATTGAGCCCAAATGTTCCATTGCAAAGAACAGGCATTTGCTAAGTGAATTCTGTCCCGTTTTACGACTTTTCTTGCCCCAGCTAAATGAATCACTGCAGTTATTAAGTTAGTAGCACTGTTGTTATGCGAATCTTCCCCACCCCACTTCCCGACTTTGCTTGTAGGAAGGTCATAGAAGGCGGTCGTATGACTGGGACACTTTAAAAATATGAGTCAGTCGTCAAACATCCGAATTTTGATCATGTGATTGTGAGGCTGCTGCAAGAGTCATCAATGTGCCAAACAATCATAAATCACTTTTTTCAGTGCTCTTGTAACTTTGAACGGTCACTATGTGAATTGTTATAAGTCAAGGATTACCTGTACACCATAGGGCAGTGATGGCTAATCTTTTTTGGCTCGCGTGCCAAAAGCGGGGGTTCGTGCGTGGGCGTGCCACATCCACAATGCTATGTGCGTGACCCCCTGCTTTTGGCATGCTTTTTTCACCCTCCCCAGACTCCAGAGGCTTTCTAGGAGCCTGGGGAGGATGGAAACAGCCTCCCCTCCCCACCTCCAGAGGCTTCAGGAGCTTCCCTGAAGCCTCCAGCGGGCCAAAACGGCCTCAAAAGAAGGCCTAAATCAGCTGGCCAGCGCACATAAGCACGCTGGAGCTGACAGGGCAATGCTTCGCGTGCCCTAAGAAATGGTTCCGCGTGCCACCTGTGGCACCCGTGCCATAGGTTCTCCATCACGGCCATAGGGCACTTTTTTTCAGCCAAGTTACCTCAAATGGGCTAAGTTACTGAATGCATCCAAAATCAGAGACTCACGATTCTGGTAGAATTGAAACATGTTATGACGTAGACCCAGAGGTGGGTTCCTACTGGTTCAGACCGTTTCGGGTGAATAGGTAGTAACTCGGATGGACATGTGACCGTACCGGTTCCATCCTGGGCGCCACCATCTTTATTTTCTGTTCTGCACCTACGGAGAACAATCTTCATCGAAAACATATTTTTGTTCTCCTTTTTTAACGGTGTGTGCATGCCAGAGAGGTCTCAGAGACGGGACGTTTTTTACCAAAATGGGGGAAATTTTACCTTCTCCCAATCTCCAGAAGCACTCTGCAGGCTTCAGTGGGACTTGGAAAAGGGGGAAATGCCCCCATTTTTGTGAAAAACAGGTGAAAAATGGTCTGTTTTTCACAAAAAAGGAGGCGTTTTTGCCTTCCACCAACCCTGCTGAAGCCTGCAGAGTGTTCCTGGGGGCTGAGAAGGACAAAACCTTTTTTTTTCCTTACTGGGTAGTTTGCAGGTGCTCCCTTAGCTCCAGCAAAGCGGGGGGCCCTCCCCTGTCAAAACGTTTCACCACCATTTTGGTGGGCATGGCTTAGTGAGGGGGGTCATGTGACTGAGTGTGCATGAGTGGCATCAAGTTTGCCATGCCTACTCAGCCACATGCCCCCCCATCTAGCCATGCCCATTGAACTGATAGTAAAAAAATTTGAAAACCACCCCTGCGTAGACCCTATCCTAAAACAGTTGATGACACAATGCAGAACATCATAAACATTTCCTGTGCTGATGTTTGACTGATGTCTGAGTCCCAGAAGGGAGAAGGGCAGTATATAAATTGAATAAATTGAATTGACTGTTTTTGACTGACATGGGCTATGTTCAAGGTAGATACATCTCTGCATGCATCCCAGCTTTTCCAGTGGAGGCATACATTAGACGCTCCATCATCGTTGGAAACCTGAGAAGGAAATATCTCTGAAAGGATGACCCAAGGGATCGCTGGTCATTTAGTGTCTACATGAAATTGATTCCGTCGCTGAGCTTATCATTAAGAGCTGGACCACATAGCAACAGCGTGTCATCTTCAGGGTTTTTTGTGGTTTTTTTAAAAAAAAGCAGAGACATTCCAAAAATAGAATCCAAATTCATATCCTGGATCCATTCCTTATAATCAGGAGAGTGACAGATTCAGCTCAGGACATCAATCTCCAAGTAGGAGTAAAAAAGAACAGTGTTTAACTGAGTGCTTACAAAGTTCACCTTCAGCCAAGGTGGCCTGTCCCTATCAGCAAGCCAGGTGGTCACTCCTGGTGCCAAGTTAAGTAAGGCACCAAAGTTCCAGGAAAATAAATCATAGCAAGCAAGAGGTGGCTCATCGTTCACCTTAAGGTGCTAGTTTCTGGCCATTGTTTGGAAGCACTGCTGCCTCCATCACTCTCATGTTAAGCCAGTTGGTCGTCTTGTCAAGCTGTACTGTGTTTAGATGTTGTATATTACTTAGAGAAATTGTGTTTTGCAAATTCTGGGTGGAGCTTAACATGTTGCATGAATCTAGTCAATGATGGATAAATTAAAAATAAATGTACTGAAAATTGTTATTTATGCATTTATAATGTTGTTATAGTATATTTATATCATACTGTTTCACTGCAAGTATTGTGTCAGGGTTCCGATGGATGCCCTAATTAAATCATGAGCCTTGAGCCAAGCTTCAAAAGAAATCCAGTTATTTATTAGGAGCAATATGTACACAAATGAAGCCAGCTTTGTCCCTCATAATTTACAGCCAAACTATGACCCTGTTTCCTCCCCTCCTCCCAGGATGTGTCATAAATCACATTCTCCAATGGAGCACTTTTGTGGGCAGTAGAGATTACGCCCCTCCAGCTGTTGCAGGTAACCTGGGATACAGCCTTGAGAAAGGTATGCATGGAATGTGCTTCTGGTTGTGGCTACCATGCTGCTCCATCAGTTTCCTTCCCGTCTGCTTATGGAAACTCAAAAACAGGTCAGGGATGCCTTGTGAGTTGACATATTGTTAGCTACCTAGCATCATAGACTTGAGATTTTAGGAGAGAGTAAAGTGTCAAACAATTGTGTGAAGAAAGGGACGTATAGGAAAGGGCCCTCTAGAGAAGAAATTGGGTCACTGGCCATATAGAGAGAGTGCAGATTCATTTCTGAACAGATTTTAGATTTAAAGTTAAACTAGTGGAATATAAATTCTTCTTTCTAGCTTAATTCAGAGGCCACATGAATTACTTGGTTCAATCAATCAATCTGTACCTAAATAAGTTGGGATGTCCAGGATTGGGTGCTTCGGAGTCTTACAAAGCCATCAATTTTCTAGGGCAGTGGTTCTCAACCTGTGGGTCAGGACCCCTTTGGGGGTCGAACGACCCTTTCCCAGGGGTCGCCTAAGACCATCAGAAAACACATATTTTTGATGGTCTTTGGAACCGAGGCACCAATTGTATGGTTGGGGGTCACCACAACATGAGGAGCTGTATTAAAAGGTCATGGCATTGGGAAGGTTGAGAACCACTGGTCTAGGAGTTCCAAGTGAATAAACTGGGAGCTGGTTATGGGAAAGGAATATAGAGCCAACCATGGAGATGCAGAAGCATTGAGCAAAATGTTAAGGAGGTCATTTCAGAAGAGATGACCTTGTCCCGAGAAAGAGGAAACTCAAAATGACCCCAACTTTGGCTTGGTTTAGCACAAGATAAGACCGAGAGAAACAGAAACAGTCTTTCCAATTCAATCAAATTGCAATATTTGACTCCACCTCAAAGGGCTGACATCAAACTTGAAAGTGGCTCTTTTGCTAGAAATGTCTCGCAGAGCTTTTACTTATTTCATTCCTTTTCCATTTGGCAGACATCCACAGGCTATTGCACCAAAACATGGCAGGCTCAAAGAACTGCAGTGAACCCCCATTTAAGGCTTAGCGCCTAAACTTGCATTATTTTGTTCTTCCCCATTCCTTTTCTTTGCATGTTGTATACTAGCTAGATACCCCGTGCTCTGCTACGAAACTATGTGATTGGGCTTGATGAATTGACACTTACAGCTTGAAAATTAATGAGTAGTTATGATTGGCCTCTCCTATCCCCCTTCTCTCCCTCAGTCTAACTCTTTAGCATCAGAGCGTTTTTCAGATGGGGAGGGGGAGTAGAATGTCTAAACTCCCAGCCTGCAGGCCAGATGAGTCACGTGCTGGCCATGCCCACACCCAAGTGGCAGTTGGAACAGAGGTCTTTTCAGGTGGGGAGGGGGAGTAGAACTCCTTAGCATCAGAGCGTGTTAATAATAATATAAGAAATACTAAAGATCTGATGGTCATTTCAAAAAATCCTTTCTTAGCGAGCACCTAGTAACCAAGAGGAACATAAGAGCCAAATTCCAAGTTTGTAGGCTTTACGGTTCTGGAAATGTCATGATGATGCGTGAGTGGTATTTCGCTTTTATATATATATAGATTTTCTCTTCTAAATGTTTAGGACCGAAGCCAGTTCACTGACTGATACTTGTCAGTCACTTGGGAAGACTTCCTAGCTATGGAACGTCATAAAAAGAGTTCAGATCCAGCAAATGGCATCCAGGATTCTGAAGCTGCCTTAAAACAAAGCAAGAAATTAGCCCGTTGTGCCCAGTGATGCCAACGGATCGTGCTTGGGAACTTCTTTTCCAGCTGGAAAGGCTCTTCGGCATGCAAGGAAGTGCACTGTGTCCCTTCTGGATGTCCAAGCTAACTGCACCATGATAGATTCCCTGTCAGCGTTTACACAGCCAGGCCTGCTGTACAAGAGAGCGTTTATCTTTTATTTGCAAAAGGAGCATTCCATTTCATTCAGCTGTGGCTTCCCGAATGGCACACGAGGGAACGGGAGTGTCAATCTTACAAGTCAGCAATAATATCCCCAAAGCCAAAAACCCAACAGATAAAACACACAATCCTGCAACAGATAAACAACCAACCATATTACTGTAAATATGCAGGGTTTTGTTTTTTCAAGAGGAAGGAGAATCCTCTGCTAACTTAAATAAATAAAATAAACTTAACACAGCAGAGCCGGCAATAAGAAAGATTTCCCAGAATAATAATAATAATAATAATAATAAAGGCTTCCTTTAGAACAGGAGTCCCCAACCCCTGGGCCATAGACTAGTACTGGGCTGCAGCCCATTTGGAATCAGGCGGTGCAACTGGTCCACTAAGCACGGGAGTGGTCACAGCTCCACTTGTGCAAGCAGCAGGCCTGAGTGCTCATCTCCTGCTTGCATGGAAGCATCCCTGTCCGGACCCAGGCTTCCCAAGAGCATGAAGCAAACTCCTGGTCCCGACAAAAAACCCTTTTATTAATTGACTGTGAATTCTGATCATTCACATCCAGCAAATTCTTTCGAAGGAGGATTTACAGTCACAGACCTTATCTGTGCCGCGCGAGCAATAATGGGGACCGCAAGGTATACCCATATAACACCTCTCTTGCGCGAGCTGCACTGGCTGCCTGTTGTCTTTCGGGTGCGCTTCAAGGTGCTAGTTATCATCTTTAAAGCGCTCCATGGCACGGGACCTAGCTATCTGCGGGATCGGATCCTGCCCCATACATCCTCACGGCCGATTCGCTCCCACAGAGAGGGACTTCTCCGGGTGCCGTCCACTAGACTGTGTCAGCGGGCGATGCCCAGGGGAAGGGCCTTCTCTGTGGCGGGCCCAGCCCTCTGGAACGACCTCCCCCCCCCGACATTAGAACAACTACGGACCTCCGCTCCTTCCGTCGAAAACTGAAAACACACTTTTTCTGTCTGGCCGGCCTTGGTTAGTCTCTACCTCTGGGGTGTTTAGGGAATTTAGTTTTAATGGGGTTTTTTAGCGCAGGGACGATCAATTTAATCTGCTTTTATTTATTGTATTTATTGTTTGTATATATTTTTATATGTTTTAATTTCCCTGTGCACCACTCCGAGTCCCCTTGGGGAGAGGATGCTGTATACAAAATTAAATATTATTATTATTATTATTATTATTATTATTATTATTATTATTATTATTATTATTATTATTATTATTATTATTATTATTATTATTATTATTATTATCTAGCTTGGAGAGTTGCCAGGCCGATATCTACAAAACTTGGCCAGGAGTCTCGGAGAGTCAGGAACCAATTAAGCGAACTAATTGTCTCCTGCAAACTCCACTCCCCTTTCGCTCCTCTTTTATTTCCTCTGGGAAGGCAGCTGATAACTGTCGGACGGCTCTGGCCCCATGTCTGCCTCCCACACAGAGCCCTGATCAGATCCTTCCCCAGACTCCAAGACTTGCCCAGGTTCCTCCACAACCTCCTCGCTGTCCGAATCTGCTGCCAGCTCCATTGGCCACTAGCAGGCCATAACAATCCCTGCCACCGCCGGTCCACAAAGCCAGAAAGATTGGGGACCTCTACTTTAGAAGACTTTGGATTCTGTAAATGCAATGTGAATTTCCAAGAGGAGGGATTTCAGAGAAGAAATGGGTCAACCTTCAAGAAGTGGGAAAATCCACTTGGAAAGCACTCTGAAATTCTCATTCTGTGTCATGCCCTTAACCAAGAATAACCCATGGTAATCCTATAAAACAGAATTCTCTGTTGTTTCATATCCACAGAGAAAATCTTGCCAGGCTGAGGTCTCTATTATCTGCATATATGATATACTCGGTGAACTATTATGGAGGAACTGTCTTCACCCTCTTTCTCTCACCGATGATAACTGGGCTGAGTGACCTCTTACTCCTCTGGAATCTACCCTCCTGGGATCCATCTCCTCACTACATTCTATCACAGGGGTCCCCAACCTTTTTGGCACCAGGGACCGGTTTCATGTAAAAAAAATGAAGGGTGACTCAGCAGGTGAGTCGAGGCATGTGGGCCACACGCACGTTCGGCGGTCACGTGCAACCGGGCGGGAAAGCTGCCAGGGGTCCTGGGCGAAGGATCCTCGGCTGGGGCAGGAAAGGACGGGCTGCATCCCAGGCAGGAGGGCCTGGCAGCCCCTTCCCACCGCGCAGGGCTGGGTGGTGCCCCGAACCCCCCCCCCCCGATGCAGGCTGTTGCCCCCATCCTGCCCCCAGGGAGTGCCCCGGCCAGCCGCTAAGATAGCGGAGCATTTGCTACACTTTCCTAAGAGTTGCACTACTCTCTCCGCTGCTCACTCCGGCCCGGTTACTATCAAGCCGTGGACTGGCACTGGTCCGCGGTCCGGGGATTGGGGACCCCTGTTCTATCACATTCAGGGTGCGTTGCTCTGAATCCTGTAGGAAAACCAATAACTTCGCTTGTTTGTGCAGCCCAGTTTCTGGCATGCCACAGACCGGGGATTAGAGGCCCCTGCTATAATGCATTGGGGATGCATGTAGGCAAAGCTGAGGAAAGTGCTTGTTTATTTATTTATTGGATTTCTAGACCGCCCCCTCTCCCCGAAGGGACTCGGGGCTGTGTACAGGTAAAAATTAAAATTATGACAATCAACAATACATATAAACTAAAATCAAATTAAATAATCCCCTGTACAAATTTATAAAAATTAAAAACTTAACCTTAAAACCTAATAACATAATTTAAAATTACAAACTGAGGCGGGAAGCATGAAGTTAGGCCAGGCCGGCTAGATGAAACAGGTGGGTTTTGAGTTTCTGGTGGAAGGAGCGGAGGTCCGTGGTCGTTCTAATGTCAGGGGGAAGGTCATTCCAGAGGGTCGGACCCACCACAGAGAAGGCCCTTCCCCTGGGCGTCGCCCGCTGGCATTTCCTAGTGGACAGCACCCGGAGAAGTCCCTCTCTGTGAGAGCGAATCGGCCGAAGGGATGTATGGGGCAGGATACGATCCCGCAAATAACTAGGTCCTGTGCCATGGAGCGCTTTAAAGATAATAACCAACACCTTGAAATGCACCCGAAAGGCCACAGGCAGCCAGTGCAGCCCGCGCAGGAGTGGTGTTACGTGGGAGTATCTAGTGACTCCCAGAACTACCCGTGCGGCTGCATTCTGGACCAGCTGCAGCCTTCGGGTGCATCTCAAGGGGAGCCCCATGTAGAGAGCGTTACAGTAGTCTAGACGTTGGGAGTTGAAGCCCATATTAATGAGACTCCAACTATGTTCACCCCATAAAATTAAGCTAGTTACACACCCAGTTTCTGATTTGCACGAGACATCAGCAGCTTAGCTTCACATAAGTATGAATTGCCCCAGAAGTGAAGAAAGGTTAGCATTAACTGAATTTAGCGTGTGCAAATGCGGTCACTTCATTGGTAACTGACCTGATTGAATCTATGGGTTGAGCCCCAGCCATGCTCGTCCTCTTGGTGGTTTGTTCTCTCCTCTTTCCATAATGCTCTTTTTTCCCCTCTCACTTTCTTGAGCTCAGACCAAGGGTGGGTTTCAGCAGTCACTACTGCTGGTTTGTTTGTGGGCGATTCACATGCGTGCATGCACAGTGCAATAAAAATTCTTCTGCGCATGCGCAGCAGCAAAAAACAAGACGGTGTCGCCTACAGCGCTGCCTGGAGAACCGGTTCAGGGGCGTGGCAGGCCTGGGTTGCTGCTGGTTCCAGCGACCCAGGCTGCCAAACCACTAACGGTTCAGGTGAACCGGTCCGAACCGGTTGGAACCTACCATTGGGTCAGACTGGAAAGAAGAGATATCTTAGGAGCAGCCTGAACTGATCTTGAAATTAGCTGAAAGCTGCATGAAATTAGCCCAAGGACTGCTTCTGGTAAACAGTTTGCCCATCCCCACTCAGTATTCCCAACCCAGGAGGGGGTAAGGAGATACAATCTACTGACTTTTTTTTTAGTAATGGTACACATAATATTGCCCACTGCAGTTCCTAATGAGCAGTTTTTATGCACCGTTAGTAAGATGGGCCTTAATTCCATGAAGCACATGATCAGAGGCTCATGATTCCAATTTAAATGATCCAGTTGAATGATCCACTGACCATTCAAAATGGAGAAGGGAAGGGAGAGAGGGAGAGAAGGAAGGAAGGGAAAGAAGGAGGGAGGGAGAGAGGGAGGGAAGGAAGAATGGAAGAAAGGGAGGGAAGGGAGGGAAGAAAAGGAGGGAGGGAGGGAAGGAAGGAAGAGAAACAGAGGAAGGGAAAGAGAAAAGAGGAGAGGAAAAGGGAGAGGGAGTGTTCTATGTACCAATACATGTCTATTCAAGCAGCACGTGTTTTGTCATGGAGTTACACATGTAGAAAACAGTGCTGACTTTGCATCTGTTCCCTCCAAGCCCTGGAGAAAAAGCCTCATCTCGGAGCAAACTGAGCAGGGAGCCTTTCATCTGCAGCAGTGGAAGCTGGCTGAACTCATCTTCAGAGGCTCCACTGCCCTGGCTGAGTTTTAATGAGCTGAATCAGAGCTAAAGCTGCTCTCCGCCAGCAAAGCGTGGAATGCCCAACGGACAGAAGTGTGTGTGTGTGTGTGTGCGTGTGCATGCACGTGTGTGTATATGTGTCCCGCTGGAACTTCAAAGCAATCCTCTGGTTTTCGAATGGGTCCGCTCCTCTGCCAGTTCAACCCAGGAGAGTGCTGGGTTGCGAGTGTGGGGCGGTGTTAGCGAAGGGCATTTGTGCAGAGGGCGTCTCTGGGATTAGCGTGATGTGGGAATCCAGCCCTTTGGACAGGCTGATGGGTTGCAGAATCCGAAGATGGATCCATTGGGTAGTAAAATGTGCTGTTTCTAACTAGACCAGAGAGCAGCAACCCATGGCTCTGGAGCCGCATGTGGCTCTTTCATCCCTCTGCTGCAGCTCCCTGTCGCTGGTCAGCTCCACAATTGATAGGGCTTTCGGTTAAGACAGATAGAGGAAAAAGGATGCTGCACTAGGAGGAGACTCTATGGTGGGGGGATTGGTCGGCTCCAGAATTGAATGGGGGGCTTCCAGTTAGGACCTTTGTGGCTCTTTGAGTGTTTAAGGTTGCCAATCCCTGAATTAGGCATTGCCAAATGAGACTCAGACGTGAATGGAGCCTCCATTTCCTCTTTTTGGCCTTTTGTCTTATCTTGTTGGAACCCTGGTTCTTTCTTTCTCCTTCTTTTCTCGGTCCCCAACTCTTGCTCCTCCTCTTTGTCTTTTCTCTTCCTCTCTTTTTTCCCCTCCCTGCCAGGAGAAGAAAAGATTTCCATAGACAAAAGTCTAAACCAGGGGTCTCCAAACTTGGGAACTTTAAGACTTGTGAACTTCAACTCTCAGAATTCCCCAGCCAGCCATTCTGGGAGTTGAAGTCCACAAATCTTAAAGTTCCCAAGTTTGGACACCCCTGGTCTAAACAGATGACTGGTAGACAAGACAGCATTAGAACAGAGGTCTTTTCCAGAAAACAATCCAGGATGAATTTATGGACAGGAAACCCTTTTACCGATGGGGTGGAAGGGCGGCCAGAGAATAAATGGGAAAACACTTTGTAATCATGTCTCCCAGTTTTTACCTCTCCTTATCATGCGGCAGCCTCATTAAATTAGATATACTGAAGCGGCTGATGTTTTTATGGAGATCAAGGCGAACACCCAGCCTTTATAATTACCCAGCCAGCTTGTATTTATGGTGCCACTTTGCTAATTACAAAAAAAAAAAGTTTGATCAAATCTCTTTGTAATGGCAGAACAGAACTCACCCCCAACCCTTTCCCTGTTAATACAAAAGTTTTAAAGAAAAAGATTTAAATGAACTAGGAACTAATGAATAGCACTTTAAAAAAAAGGAGTAGGAACCATGAACATATATATCTCTGTGCAGTTGTACACCAGGAGGGTGCAAACCACCCAAGGTCTCATGGGAATCATTGATTTGATTCGAATCACTGATTCAGGAAATGGTCCTTCCGACTGCCAGATCAATTCAAAGGCATTCAATTCAGTTCAACGGATCAAATCATTTAGGCAGTTGACTTAGAAGATTCAGCTCAAAGCATTTGATTGAATTGTGTTGGAAGTAACTCTTCCAAAGGTGGAATTCAGCCAGTTCTGACAAGTTCTGGAGAACTGCTAGTGGAAATTTTGAGTAGTTCAGAGTACCAGCAAATAGGCTGGCCACGCCCCCGCTGCCTCCCAGCCTCCCAGCTGATCTTCTTTTGTTACCCCAAACAGGAGAATGGAATTGGAAAGCAGGTTAATGGGGTGGGGAGGGAATGGGGATTTTGCAGTATCCTTCCCCTGCCATGCCCACCAAGCCACACCCACCAAGCCACACCACGTCCACCAAGCCACGCCCACAAAACCGGTAATAAAAAAATTAAAATCCCACCACTGAACTCTTCACATCGATATATCACCCATACACACCGAGATACATGTGTGGATATACCAGTACATTTGGGAATGTCTATATTCATATTCCTTCTTAAACATAAACATTTTAAACCATGCCCCATATTTTTTTATTCGGAATGACATTTGCACAGATTAAACTATATAATCCGGTTGAAGAATGTCGATAGAGCTAATAAACGGTGACCAAGCTTGTATAAACATATCCATTGTAGGGTCTTTCAAAGCTCTTTGTTGTGTTAATTTTTTCAGCTCGAGCAATTTCCTCCCCTCTTTAAAATACCACTGATCCAATGAAAAATGTACACTCGTTTTCCAGTGTTTTGTGATAACACCCCTGGGAGCTAACTACAGGAACTAAATCAATTCCTCCACTTGCTGCTGTGATATGACTGAGGAAATATGGACAATCAAGGAGACCAAGATTCCTTCCGTCCTCTCTTAAATTTGATAAGATACATGAAATATAGCTCCTTCATAAGCTCTAAACCTAGGTAGAAGCTATAATGATGCCACCCGAGTCGTGACATTTTGATGCTAATGCCACAAACTACCCAATCTGTATCATTTGCATGGTGAAATTATGTTGCCTCTGGTATCATTTGCTCCTTTGTCCTCTTGCAAATGTCTTAGATCTGCCAGAAATGCTGTCTGCGATTCTTTATGCATTTATTGATTCAAATTTTATTAACCACCCAACTCAATGGACTCTGGTTGTCTCCCAGAGTTGTGTTAAGATTCTGCAATCCAAATATCAATCTTGGCATTTACTCTTCCACCATAACCAGGGAAGAGTCCATTCTCTTGACTCAGTGGTGGGTTCCAGCCGGTACGGCCCGGTAGTAGCCGGGAGCAGCGGCCACTGTACCAGTACGATGGGTGGTTTGGCCCGCCTACCCGCCCACATTCCTTAGCTGTTTTTAAAGCAATCGGCTAATTGCACATGTGTGCACAGCATGCGGTGCCTGCATGACTTCCGACAAGCAGCTGGGTGTAGTAGGGGCAGTGGAGTGTGGACGCATGCACAGCACGCATGCATGACTAGGATGCCTGGCTTTGTGCGCACTGTACCGATGGGCAGAGGAATCCACCACTGTCTTGACTTTCCATAAGGGCCTGAAGACCTGGCTCTGCCACTTGATTTGGAGGCCCAATGCAGGAGGTGATGGGTGGACTAATAGCAGATTCCACCTTAGCCTGTGTACACCTTGTTCTTGCCCTCCCCATCTTTTTAATTTATGATTTATTTATTATTCATTAGTTATAATGGATTTATTATTTATTTATGATCATTTATACTTTTCTTATCTGCATGTGTGTAGATAAGGGGGAAACAATGGCTCAGCGGTTAAAAACACTGAGCTAGTCAGCTGGAAAGCTGAAAGGCTGGTTCAAGACCCAAATACCATGCAATGTGGAGGGGGGGGCAGCTCCTGTTACTTGTCTCAGCTCCTGCCCGCCTAGCAGTTCGAAAGCATTCAAATGCGAGTAGATAAATAGGTACCACTTTGGTTGGGAAGGAAACACTATTCTGTGCATCTTGGAGTATAGCCATACTGGACACATGACCTCAGAAGTGTCTTCAGACAGCGCTGGCTTCCTGGGCTAAGAAATGGAGACGAGGACCAATCCTTGTAGTCAGTTCTGGCTGAACAAAAGAGATCTCTACCTTTTGTGCATGTACCCTGTTTTCCCAAAAATAAGACCTCCCCGGATAATAATAATAATAATAATAATTTAATTTATATCCCGCTCTCTCTCCCCGAGGGGACTCGAGGCGGGGCACAGGCAATTAAAAATACAAATAAACACAGACAAGTACAAAATACAGAATTAAAAATAAATTAAATAAATCCTGCGCTAAAACCTATAAACTAAAAATTACCCCTAAAAAACCCTAACCTAAAAAGAGACTACCCAAGGCCGGCCAGACGAAAAAAGTGAGTCTTTAATTTTAAGCGGAAGGAGCGGAGGTCCGTAGTTGTCCTGATATCGGGGGGAAGGTCATTCCAGAGGGCTGGGCCCGCCACAGAGAAGGCCCTTCCCCTGGGTGTCACCCGCTGACAAAGTCTAGTGGACGGCACCCGGAGAAGTCCCTCTCTGTGGGAGCGAATCGGCCGTGAGGATGTATGGGGCAGGATCCGATCCCGCAGGTAGCTAGGTCCCGAGCCATGGAGCGCTTTGAAGATGGTAATTAACACCTTGAAGTGCACCCGGAAGACGACAGGTAGCCAGTGCAGCTCGCGCAAGAGCGGTGTTACATGGGCAAACCTAGAGGTGCCCATAATTGCTCGCGCGGCTGCATTCTGGACCAACTGAAGCCTCCGGGTACACCTCAAGGGGAGCCCCATGTAGAGAGAGTTGCAATAATCCAGTCGGGATGTCACGAGAGCATGAGTGACTGTGCGAAGGGCGTCCCGATCCAATAGGGGGCGCAACTGGCGTACCAGGCGAACCTGGTAAAACGCCCTCCTGGCCACGGCTGTCACTTGATCTTCCATGGACAGCCGGGTATCCAGGAGGACACCCAAGTTGCGCGCCCCATCCACAGGGGCAAGATGTTCGCCCCCTATGGCCAGCGTTGGAGAGAGCTGGTTGAACCGGGCAGCCGGAAACCACAGCCACTCGGTCTTGGTCGGGTTGAGCCTAAGTCCGTTACTTCCCATCCAGATCCGCACGGCTTCCAAGCACCGGCACATCACCGCTACGGCATCGTTGGGGTGGTTTGGGGTAGATATGTACAGCTGGGTGTCATCAGCGTACAGGTGGTACTCTACCCCAAAACCACGGATGATCTCGCCCAGCGGCTTCATGTATGCGTTAAACAGGAGAGGCGAGAGGACCGACCCCTGAGGCACCCCGCATGTGAGGGGTCTCGGGGTCGACCTCTGCTCTCCTGCACGCACAAATTGCGATCGGCCAGAGAGGTAGGAGGAGAACCACCGTAAAACGGTGCCTCCCACCCCCAACCCCCCCAGCCGATGCAATAGGATACCATGGTCGATGGTATCGAAAGCCGCCGAGAGGTCTAATAGGACCAGGATGGAGGAACATCCCCCATCTCTGGCCCTCCAGAGATCATCTACCAACGCGACCAATGCCGTCTCGGTGCTATGCCCGGGCCGAAAGCCGGACTGGCGCGGATCTAGATAGTCAACTTCCTCCAGGTGACGGGGAAACTGTTGTGCCACCACACTCTCAACAACCTTCGCCAAGAAGGGAAGGTTGGAGACTGGACGGTAGTTGTTCAAAAGAGCTGGGTCCAAAGAGGGCTTCTTGAGGAGGGGCCTCACCATGGCCTCTTTTAGGGAGGCAGGCAAGGAACCCTCACTCAAGGATGCGTTGACAACCTCTTGGAGCCAGCCTCGTGTCACCTCCCAGGATGCCAGTACAAGCCAGGAGGGGCACGGGTCCAATAAACATGTGGTGGCTCGCAGTCGCCCACGTAGCCTGTCCATATCCTCGGAAGTAACGGAGTCAAACTCCTCCCAAACAAGATCTCTCTCGTGGCATCCCACTGGGTCATGAATGGGGGTTAGCTCACTCTGTATCTGGGCGGTTTTCTCCTGCAGAAAAATCACAAATTCCTCTGCTCTACCCTGTAGCGGGGCTTCCCGTTCCCTCTGTTGAAGGAGGTCGCGGGTCACCCTAAACAGGGCGGCAGGGCGGTTTTCTGCGGATGCTATGAGAGTGGCACAATGATGACGTTTGGCCACTCTCAGCGCCACAATGTAAGTCCGTAAATGGGCTCTTACCTGTGTCCGGTCAGATTCAGAATGCCCAATTGGGCTTTTGAAGGCATGGGTTAAAATAAGCCCTCCCCAAAAAATAAGCCCTCCCTGAAAATATTGCAACACAGCAGCTGCCGTAAGGTGACCACATTCGCCGCCTCCTGCATCTCAAAAATAATAAGATCTCCCCGAAAATAAGTCCAAGCGCTTATTTTCAGGGTCAAAAGAAAATAAGACCCTGTCTTATTTCGGGAAAACATGGTATGTATGCATGTATGTATGTATGTATGTTGCCACAAAGGGGTTGCCACAAAGAAGAGGGAGTCAAACTATTCTCCAAAGCACCTGAGGGCAGAACAAGGTGCAATGGGTGGAAACTAATCAAGGAGAGAAGCAACTTAGAACTGAGGAGGAATTTCCTGACAGTGAGAACAATTAATCAGTGGAACAGAAGTTGCCTCTAGAAGTTGTGAATGCCCCAACCCTGGAAGTCTTCAAGAAGAAGAAGATGTGTGTGTGTGTGTGTGTGTGTGTGTGTGTGTGTGTGTGTGTGTGTGTATGTAACAGATCTTGGGACCACATGGAAAAGAGAAGAACCATTACAGAAAAGACTCCTTAGTCCAGAGATGAGAGAAGCATGAGAAAAGGTTTTAGACCCATGATGGCAAAGCTATCGCACAGGTGCCAGAGGTGCACACAGAGCTCTCTCTCTGGGCATGCAAGATGTCGCCCCAAATCAGCTCCATCGCACATGCATATGTGCCTCCTGATGGCTCCTGATTTTTGGGTCAGGTGTGCATGCACGGGGTCATGGGTGGTCATGCGTGCATGTGGGGGAGCACAGGGGGTATGGCACCTCCCAAAGCCCACTTTTGGTCCCAGGAGGCTGCAGGAAGGCCTACTAGGCCCAAAATGGGATGCAGGGGGAGCAGTGCTCCCCATAACCCATTGTTGCCCCCAGAAGGTTGCAGGAAGGCCTACTAGGCCCAAAATGGGATGCAGGGGGAGCGGTGCCCCCCATGACCCATTGTTGCCCCCAGAAGGTTGCAGGAAGGCCTACTAGACCCAAAATGGGGTGCAGGGGGAGCAGTGCCCCCTACAGCCTGTTGTTGTCCCCAGGAGTTTTCAGGAAGTCCTACTAGGCCCAAAATGGGGTGCAAGGGGAGCAGTGCCCCCCATGGCCCATTGTTGTCCCCAGGAGGTGGCAGGAAGGCCTACTAGGCCCAAAATGGGGCATAGGGGGTTCACACACACATGGGGGGGGGAGTGCAAGGAAATTGCATGCTCATACCCAAGGGGTAGGGTGTTGCATTTTGGGGTTAGGTTAGCCATCACTGGTTGAGAGTAACCCAGCCTTAGCTCTGCTATGTTTAAGTTGATCTTGAGGATTGCCTTAGCAGGCTTCCAAGATGCTATTGCATTCCAAAGGTATCTGCAGAGGGTATTTTTTTAAAAAAATCAACATGATACAATCTGAAGCACAGCCTGTATTATGTGCATGCCAAAACTCCCAGCCACCTTACCTTCTGGCTGCTTTGAAGGTTGTAAGAAAACCAGCACAAGACTCTAGATCCCAGTGGAAAAAGCTGAGTCTCCTGAACAAAGTATTTTAACAGCAAAGATTATCGAGGGCAGATCAGCCCAATGCTTCCTGCAGCCTATGAGATCCAGTCCTTTATTATTATTATTATTATTATTATTTTGAGTGATTCATTCTTGGGAATCCCCCTCTGAAAGTGTGTAACCTAATCCTCTGAACGTTGCAGCTTGTGCTTTTGAAAGTAAATAACTGAAAAAGAAAAACACAAACAGACGAGAAAGGCAAAATACTGTGTGCCTACAGCTTAAGAAAATTTGGAATGTGATGTCAGTTTGTTTAAACTGGTCTGGTTAGAAATGAGAAAGAGGAATAAGGTGTGTGTGCAGATGCATTATCAACCACAGGCAGAGTCAAGATAGCAGGTTCTTAATTCCAGAATGTTTGCAAAGACATACTTTTTTAGTATAACCAACTGAATGACTTCAATCCATGGTGGGATTCAAAAAAATGTACTACTGGTTCTGTGGACGTGGCTTTTGTGAATGTGGCGTGGCTTGGTGGGTGTAGCAGGGGAAGGCTACTGTAAAATCTCCATTCCCTCCCCACTCCAGGGGAAGGTTAGTGCAAAATCCCCATTCCCTCCCTATCAACTGAGACTCGGGAGGCAGAGAATAGATGTGGGCAGGGCCAGCCAGAGGTGGTATTTACTGGTACTCTGAACTACTCAAAACTTCCACTACTGGTTCTCCAGAACTAGTTAGAACCTGGTCAGAATATCACTTCTGACTTCGATCATTCCTATGCAATGCTAGGTGTATATTTTCACTCCGGTTAGCTTTTTATTTATTTTATTTATTTGTCATTGTCTCATTGGCCGATCTGGATTGTCCGAGTGAAATGCAGGGATTGTTCTCTGGTGTGAAGGAATCCATGTATCACAAATGGCAGGATATTGCAATCTATACGGGTTTATTCAATCCTGGCTTCCTCTCCTCATTAGTCCTGCTACATGAAATTGATGGGAGTTGTAGTCCATCACCCCTGGAGCTCACAGGTCAGAAGGAGGCAAATCTAGCTTCTGCCTAAGCACGGGTAGCTTAGATCTGAACAGGAAATGCAGACACCAAGCTCTTGGTTAAAGTGGCTTTTCCCCCCTTGACGCTGTTCTCTCCGAGAGCATGAATTAAATGTGCTTTCCCTGGCAGACTTTGGCCAACAGAAGGATGATTGTGCATTTCCTCTTCGGGGGGCCTGTGTAATGTCTTCCCAGAGTCATTTCAGCCAGCTTGGTACAACTACAATGGCAGCATTGTCCTCTACCCCATCACATAATCCATCTGTGTGACTCAGCAGCAAAACACACACAACGTCTTAAGAGCACCAAACCTCGGCGATGCATTGACCATGCTCCACTTATACGTTAGTTGACTCTGCTTCTTTCCTAAGTGCCCAGCAGGAGGAAAGACGGGGGAAATACCTGAGCATCCATCATAAACTCAGCTGGAGAATTTCCTCCGGCTATCCAGCAGTCTCAGCACCACGGACAGCTCCTTCAGCCCCTCAATGGTGGCATCCCAGCAAGTAGCCCAAATCCAGCAGGGAAGAAATTTACTTGAGTTTGTTTGTCAAATTGATATGGCCGCCCACCTCATGCATAATGGGTGACATGCTGTTGTTGGGTGATACGTCCAACTGGGCTCAGTTCCAAGTGGGGGGAAAGACACTGGAAACATGGAGGCTGCTTGGAAAGATGGTTTAATGGTGGACAGGATCACATGCCTTGGAGCTCCTGGGTGAAAAAGGGAAGAGATGCTGAGAGTCTCTGGGCTTTGAACTTTCTGGGGCACAGGAAGAGTATCTTGATTGGTTGCTGTCAGAAGTCATAACTAGCTTTGTAAGTTGTCTGTGTGCTAAGTTAGGTTGAAACTTGGTGGGTAGTGCAATGAAGGGCAATGAAATGGAGTACATCATTGTTATGTAAAATAGACTGGTTCGGGCCTTAACTGCCCATTGACAAAGGTGGAGAGGGGCTATTAAGCGTGAGTCTATTTCCTGCCTAAAAACATGTTTCTCTGGCTCAGGCCTTAATGGCCCATTGACAAAGGTGAGGGAGGATGAGTTTCTGCCTCCCTTTTCGGGGGAAATATTCTGCCCTTTTAATATTTCCTAAAATCTTTCATTCTTCTAGGACAGGGGTCTGCAAAGTCGGCTCTTTTAAGACTGGTGGACTTCAACTCCCAGAAGACTTTTAAGACTGGTGGACTTCAACTCCCAGAATTCCCCAGCCAGCTATAGCTGGCTGGGGAATTCTGGGAGTTGAAGTCCACCAGTCTTAAAAGAGCCGACTTTGCAGACCCCTGTTCTAGGAGATGGGTGAGTGCTAACTTCCGACACCGTAAAGCCAGCAATTGGAACAATTTACAAAATCAGCTAAAACCAAAACCTCAAGATAAAAGAAGATCACCAAAGGAAAGATATTGCATAGGGTGATGCAACTAATGGCTGGGCTCCCTATTATCAGGGGATCCTAGGCTTGCTGAACCCCCCTCCCCACATACACACATTTTAAGGTCTTTAGAGAAAGTTGGAAGTGTTGGAGTTTCCTCGCCTCCAGAAGGATGATGAAGTGGGGAATACAGCAGAAAAGGGTTTAATTCTGGGTCCATCACATTTGACATTCCTCCTATTGAGATCTGCTCCCCTTCAGCTGCTGGTTCCACCACATATCACCACGTTCACAAAAAGAATGGAAACATTGGTTTGGACAAGCCAACATAAATGAAGGTTATTGAACCTGGAGAAAGGAACGTGGTGGCTCAGTGGCTAAGACAATGAGCTTGTCAATCAGAAAGGTCGGCAGTTCAGCGGTCTGAATCCCTAGCGGTGCGTAACAGGCCAGACAAGGTTTGAATCCTTAGTGCCGCGTAACGAAGTGAGCTCCCATTACTTGTCACAACTTCTGCCAACCTAGCAGTTTGAAAGAAAGTAAAAATGCAAGTAGAAAAATAGGGGCCACCTTTGGTGGGAAGGTAACAGCATTCCATGCACCTTCGGCTTTGAGTCATGCTGGCCACATGACCATTGAGACGTCTTCGGACAGCACTGGCTCTTCAGCTTTGAAACAGAGATGAGCACTGTCCCCTAGAGTGGAGAACGACCAGCACATATATGTAAGGGGAACCTTTATCTTTACCTTACCTTACCTCCCCTCCCCAGTATCCCTGTTCAGTATCCCTGGTTGAAATCATGACCTGCAAGAAGCAGAGTTGTATCGACCAAGCTAATCTTCTCAATTCATTCCTTCTGGACAATGTTTCCCAACCTTGTCAACTACTCCCAGCATGAATTCTGGGAGCTGAAGTCCACACATCTTAAAGTTGAGACACATTATTTCTAGGTATCACTGGAGGGAAACAGAGTAAAACATGGTAGCTAAACTTCTACTCCCAATTTCCAGTTGGACACAATTTAATAGCATGTGTTTTTTTTAAAAAGAGAGTGGCCAACATTGGCCTAGACAGGATGTTTTTTTAAGTGTCAGAGAAAGGAGTGGGAAAAAGAATATACTACTGCCAGCATAAATATCCTTCTCCGTTCTGCAAAACAATTAAATAAATTTGACTCCCATTCACTTATTCCAACTCATGCTCATTTGAAAGGGATTAAAATATTCCTTTGTCCCAAAATTATTTTCAAAAGTGCAGCTGCCTTTTAATCATTTGCAGCAAATCTTCTGCATGTTGAGGAAAGCTGTTATAATGCCCCTTCTTCATCGAAGGCCCTGCAGTGTTCATTAAAATATCGTAAAGTATAATTTTTCAGTGATGAATAGAATGATCTTGGCTGAATCTGTATGGTAGACATCAAACACAGATGAGGCCTTTGGTCTTAAGAAACAGGCGTCTAGGAAACAAGCCAGAGGAGTACATGCATACATGCATGCATTAATTCATTTTATATTCATTCATTTATTCAGGAGAAGCGGCGGCTCACTGGCTAAGACACTGAGCTTGTCGATCAGAAAGGCCGGCAGTTTGGCGGTTCAAATCCCTAGCACCGCGTAACGGAGTGAGCTCCCGTTACTTGTCCCAGCTTCTGCCAACCTAGCAGCTTGAAAGCATGTAAAAATGCAAGTAGAAAAATAGGAACCACCTTTGGTGGGAAGGTCACAGCGTTCCGTGCGCCTTTGGTGTTTTGTCGTGCCGTCCACATGACCACTTCGGACAGCGCTGGCTCTTCGGCTTTGAAACGGAGATGAGCACTGCCCCCTAGAGTTAGGAACAACTAGCACATATGTGCAAGGGAACCTTTACCTTTCTCAATATTTTCCGCTGGAACAGGAGACGGACTAGCAGTTAGCATTAACGTTCTCTCAGTCTTCTTCAACAAATCGAAAGATGTTTCTTTTTCAGAGATGTCATTATTTTAAATGTTGTATTTTCTTCCAAAACGTGTGTTTTCTTCCAAACTATCCTCTGGGCAGGTGTCTCTTTTTCATGGGGGGCACTGCTTCCCCTGCACCCCATTTTGGGCCTAGTAGGCCTTTTTGTAAAACCCCGGGTTTATGATGGCCATCACATCCCTCAGAGAAAGTGCTATCTGGGTTCCTTTGGCATACAATACACAGCAGTGGTGGGTTTCAAAAATTTTTAGAACCTACTCTGTTTTGTGGGCATGGCTTGGCAGTCATGTGACTGGGTGGGAGTGGCCAACTTGTAAAATGTGGTGAAACTCATTTAACAATGCTCTTGCTTAGCAACCAAAATTTTGGGCTCAATTGTGATAATAAATTATTTCTCTTTCTTTCTTTCTTTCTTTCTTTCTTTCTTTCTTTCTTTCTTTCTTTCTTTCTTTCTTTCTTTCTTTCTTTCTTTCTTTCTTCCTTTCTTCCTTCCTTCTTCCTTTCCCTTCCTTTCCTTTCCTTCTTGTTGGGTCACCAGCAGCGGTGGGGCAGACTTACTTCTGGGTCCGCTGGTGGAACCTCCTCTCACCGGCTCTCTAAATTTCACCATCCGGCTCTCGCGAGTAGATGCGAACCTGCAGAAACCCATCACTGGTACACAGTATCTTCTTTAAATAAGAAGATACACCTAGGCTTCCGCATTTCTCATTTTGAGGAATACCATTATTATTATTATTATTATTATTATTATTATTATTATTATTATTATTATTATTATTATTATTATTATTATTATTATTATTATTATTATTATTATTATTATTATTAAGCAATTTTCTTCATTTTATATCACAGTTTTCATCTTTACAACATTTCGGTATAAGTATACCTCATAAGTACATAAAGGCTTTGTTTTTTTCCTTCCCTTTTTATATACATACACTTTTTAAACTGCTAACTAGAAGTTAGCAACAGATACTAATCTACACACCGTGCAGTTGTCATAGTTACATATATATATATATAACATTTTTATCACATCTTTTCATACTTTAACATTACCGTATTTTTCAGAGTATAAGACGCACCGGAGTATAAGACGTACCAAGATTTTGAAGAGGCAAATTTGTTTTGCACTCTGCAGACCTCCCAAAAATGGCCCATTTTTCGTGAAAATGGGCCCATTTTTTGCCCCAAAAAGGGCATGCATAGCCTTTAGGAGGCTTATAGAGTGCTCCTGAGGGCTAGGGGGGCAAAAAACAGGCCATTTTCTGCTTATGTTTTCCTTCCCCAGCCCACAGGAGCACTCTATAAGCCTCCTAAAGGCTATGCACAGGTGCTGGGTTTTGGGAGGCCCAAAATGCTGCATTCAGTGTATAAGATGCACCCAGATTTTCACCCTCTTTTTTGAGGGAAAAAGGTGCATCTTATACTCCGAAAAATACGGTACATATTCTTTCGTCTTTCTTTAATGATTCCTTAATCTTTGCCTCTATTCTCTAACCAGTTGTACCATATATTCCAAACCAAATAATATTCAGTTTCTTCTCTTTTATTTCCATTGTGCTCACTTTGAGAAATACTTTGGCACTTCCTGAGAAGTTTGAAGTTGAGCTTCCTTCTTTTTCTCAGGTGAACAAAGTGTCCCTCGGGAAAGTTGTGGACCCCAGCCTGGTTGTGAGATTGATAGATCACAAGACAGTTCTCAAGGTCGCCTCGGGTCTTTGAAAAGAAAAATGAAACTGCTCATTATTCAACTGCTGGAGCATCAGCCACTAATAGGGACAGGGAGTATAACAAAGGGAAATGATCAGAGTGTTTGCAGGAAATTGAAACCGTCACTCAGGCTACCTCTGGAGCTGGAGCTGTCAGTCAGAAACTTAATACCTAAAAGTGAGATGGGTGGAAGTATAACTGGAATAAATAAATAACCCCCCCCCAATGCAAAAAAAAAATTCCCAGAAAATTGACCCTCAGACAAATCAGCCATCAACAAGCTCATTGAGATAAATGACATCTACATGTTTCCCCAAAAATAAGGGTCTTAATTTTTTTGACACCCCCCCCCAAATGAGCACTTGGCCTTATTTTTGGGGAGGTCTTATTATTTTTGAGGTGCAGGAGGCGGCGAACATGGTCACCTCATGGTCACCTCTAGTTTGATGAAGAGAAGGACCAGGGGAGACAGGATAGCAGTGTTCCAATATCTCAGAGGGTGCCACAAAGAAGAGGGAGTCAAACTATTCTCCAAGGCACCTGAGGGCAGGACAAGAAGCAATGGGTGGAAACTAATCCAGGAGAGAAGCAACTTAGAACTAAGGAGAAATTTCCTGACAGTAAGAACAATTAACCTCTGGAACAGCTTGCCTCCAGAAGTTGTGAATGCCCCAACCCTGGAAGTCTTTAAAAAGATGTTAGATAGCCATTTGTCTGAAATGGTATAAGGTTCCTGCCCACGCAGGGGGTTGGACTAGAAGACCTACAAGGTCCCTTCCAACTCTGCTATTGTATTATCTTGTATTGTATTATCTCATGGCTGCTACTGTGTTGCAATATTTTCGGGAGGGCTTATTTTCAGGGGAGGGCTTATTTTAGCGCATGTGCTAAAAAGCCCAATTGGGCTTGTTATTCAGGGAGGTCTTATTTTCAGGGAAACAGGGTAGTATTTAAAAAAAGCTTTAAGAAGCTTCATGTTCTTTGTCTCGGTCCAAAGGGTTATTGGTTTTGGAGAAATAAAAAAAAGAATTGGGAGAAGGGTGATGCAATAGGGTTACCTTCCTTAAATTTAAGGAAGGTTACCTTAAATCAATATTTCTCAATCTTCCCAGTATGCTGGCTGGGGAATTCTGGGAATTGAAGTCCACTTATTAAAGTTGCCACGGTTAAGAAACTTTTTCCTAAGCTTAGGTAAGAGGGAGGGGTTCTTTTTCCTTTTAAATTTGCTTGAAAGGCTTTCAATTCCCATGTTCATATTCCATCTTCAAAATGTCTCCTGGCTAATTTTCAGCAATTACATCAAAGTTTATATATGTAATCAGTGAGTTAAAAAAAAAGTTTGAAGGTTGCCTAGTGCCCTTGGACCTTATATTGGTGTTTTAATTTTACTTTTGGTGATTCAAATATTCCTTTATGTTCCTTTTTGGGGGGGAAGTGGGAGTTTGCCATGTGAAATTCAAGTATGATTACAATCCTCCTATGGATTACTTGCTTCTGATCTTACACTATAGGGACATGGTGGCTCATGGCTAAGATGCTGAGCTTGTCAATCAGAAAGGTTGGCAGTTCAGCGGTTCGAATCCCAGCTTCTGCCAACCTAGCAGTTCAAAAAGCACGTAAAAATGCAAGTAGAAAAATAGGAACCCACCTTTCGTGGGAAGGGAACAGTGGTCCATGAGCTATCACCATTTAGTCATGACCACAGAGACGTCTTCGGATGGCACTGGCTCTTTGGCTTAGAAACAGAGATGACCACTGCCCTCTAGAGTCAGGAATGACTAGCACATATCTGCAAGGGAAACCTTTATTTATTTATTTATTTATTTATTTATTTATTTATTTATTTATTTATTTATTTATTTATTTATTTATTTATTTATTTATTTATTTATTTATTTATTTATTTATTTGTCAGATTTATTTATTTGTCAGATTTATATACCGCCCTATTCTCCGTGGTAGGACTCAGGGCGGTGCACAGAAAAAATAAAACCACAACAATTATATACAATATAAAATAGAATTAAATAATTAAATCTGTGCTAAAATAGTTAAAATGATTAAAATATTAAATTTAAAATAAAAACCAATTAATCTATGCCAGGCCAGCTAGGTGGAAAAAATGCCTTTTAAGCGACCGACGGAATAGGCGTAGGTCAGCGATGGTGCGAAGATTGGGGGGGCAGGTCGTTCCAAAGGGCCGGACCCGCCAAAGAGAAGGCCCTACCCCTGGGAGTCGCCAGCTGGCATTGACCGGTAGACGGCACCCTGAGGAGGCCCTCTCTGTGGGAGCGGACAGGTCGGAGGGAGGTGTGTGGTAGGAGGCGGTCCTTTACCTAATCTTATACTGGTATCTTTGTTGAGCCATCAGAGAGCTTATGATGTCATTTTGTATTGCTGTATTTGCATATATTTTTCAATGGAGAGGAATTTGGTCTTATTTTGTTGGCTCAAGAAAGCACATTTTTTTAGAGTGGTGGGACTTAGGAGTATTTTTTTTTAATGATGTTAGAGGTTATTGTGCTGTTTGGAAACATTCCAGCTTCCTATTTTTTTAAAAAAAAAATTAACAATCAAATTGTGCACACACAAAAGAAACCTTAGCAAATGACAAGGAGACATCTGTGTCTATCCTTCTGCCCATCCACGCAATGTTGCCTACCTAAAACCAGTCTACTAAATCCCATTTCAATGTGCTGTCTACTTGTTCCCAAGGATGCTGGGTCCAATTGGCCTTTGTGACTCAATAATTGAAACTGCTAGCTGGTAATTTCTGGATGAAAAGTGATAGATTGCTCCTTATTTGCGTATTGGTTGTTGCGTGAGATCTGCGGGTATCTTTCCCTCTTATAACGTACGTCTTTTCTTTGTAGATGCCCAGATTTCTCAGGGCTTAGCTTTTAAATCTTGTTAAACATCCAGAAATTCAGCTCGGAAAGATCTAAAGGGGAGATGATCTTCAGAGTGACTGTGATCAAATGCAAAGGATTAAAGAGCTCAGAACAGATTACAGCAATGTTTCTCAACCTTGGCAGCTTTGCGATGGGTGGACTTCAACTCCCAGAATTCCCCAGCCAGCATGTCTTTTTCCTAATAGAACCCAGGTTTGGTCTTCCTCTTATAACAAAAGGCAAACAAAAAAACCCCAGCTGGTTGGAGATATCAAGTTCCCTTCTTTCCCCATCACAAAAAAAATCACAAGAAAGCAGGCCAGGAATTTTCAGAACTCACATCCCAAAATATTGGAAGGCTGCGAAGGGGCTCATCTGGTTTTGCAAATATTTAGCTACGCCGAGTTTACAAAATTGGGCGAGTGGATCATGCAGAGAGACAGATGGACAGACAGATAAAATCGCATTGCCCTTCTTACCCCAACTATAACTATTGGATCGTGTTCACACAACTCACTTAATCCACTCAATTAAAGAACAAGCAGCTACATTCATTTGATCAGTATTAGTTCTGGCTTGTGAATTTTGTTGGTTTACTCTTTAAAAAAAATATATATATCAGGATTTGCATGGTAAGTGAACCCAAGTCTGTTTGGTGCCACGGGTTAATGTATTCTAACAATGCCGTGCCTGGTTTCATTCCATAACCAGAATAGGCATGTTAGATAGGGATAACCTTGGTCTGTCCTACTGTTGTGGCCTGCCAGCGGCCAAGCAGAGCTGGCAGCAGAGTCAGACAGTGAGGAGGTTGGGGAGGAATATGGGCCAGTCCTGCAGGGTGGGGAAGGCTCGGACGAGAGCTCTGTGTCGAAGGCAGAGGTGGGGCCAAGGCCGTCTGGCAGTTCTCAGCTGTCTTCAGAGTTAGACAACAGTGAGGCAGAGGAACAGCTGGAGCCTGCTCCCAGTGTGCACCTGCACAGAGCTGCCAGAAGAAAAGAACAGCTAAGCAATCGGGGTCAACTTGGAAGTAAAGTAAGGTGACCAGATTTCTACTTTCCTAAAGCGGGACACCATCGACAGGGGGGGGCTTTCCCAGCTCCTCGCCGCACACTTTCCTCGCTGGCCGGGGTGCGCGCAGGCCGACCCCTTCCCTCCCTTCTCCCTCCCCCCTGAGCAGGGCACCTGCAGGTAGGCGTCTGGTGGGGCGGCGGGGGCGGGCAGGCGGTGGGCGCTCTGCAAACGCTCAGACAGAGGCATGGAGCGCGGGCAGGAAGCGGCGGGCTGGCGGGCAGGCAGAAGGGGAGGGCCGGCGAGGGAGGAGCCACACAAGCACCAGGTGGCGGAAGAAGAGGAGAGCCAGCCGGAGCCCACGCGGCCCCAAAGTTTCTGCTGCGCTGCCATGCGCCGAGAGCGAGCGGCTGGCCGGAAGCCCCAGCACCGCCCGCCCGTCCCGCCATGGGCGCCCGGGACGAGCCGGGCAAGGAGGAGGCAGCAGTGGGGCTTCCGGCCGGCCGCTCTCAGCGCATGGCGGTGCAGCGGAAACCTCAGGGAGGCGCAGGCTTCGGCTGGCTCTCCTCTTCTTCCGCCGCCTGGTGCCTGTCTGGCTCCTCCCTTGCCGGCCCTCCCCTTCTGCCTGCCCACCAGCCTGCTGCGTCCTGCCCGTGCCCCATGCCTCTGTCTGAGCACGTGCAGAGCTCCCGCTGCTTGCCCGGTGCCCGGTGCCGCCCCAGGCAAAAAGCGGGACATTTTGAAGGGGCCACGGGAGGCGGGACTAATTCTTTGAAAGCGTGATTGTCCCGCCAAAAGCGGGACGTCTGGTCACCTTAAAGTAAAGCCACAGGTGGACGGTGAATGGCCCCTCCCACAGCAAATAAAAGAGGGGTGAAAGGGGAATGGGCTTTTGCAGGAAACAATCAGTTCATTCGTTCATTCACTTGTTTCAGGAGTGTGAAGATCTGTCCGTGAATCTCAGAGACTCTGTGCCAAGTTTTTCCTTGCACACCTCTGCATTTGGAAAAAAATTATATGGCAGCTTTCCAAGCTAGATAAGGTCTGTGGTCATACGTTCACCTTTGAAAGACTGTTTACGAGGCCTTTGCTGAATGTGAACGAGAGGAATTCACATTCATGTAATAAAAGGGGTTTTGTCAGAACCGGGAATCTGCTTCGTGCTTTTTGGGGGAAGCCTAGGTCCGAACACTTACTGCAGTGAGTACTTACAAAAGGGCTCAGGACCAGTTTAAAGGGGTAACAGTATAGACCAGGGGTCTCCAACCTTTGCAACTTTAAGTCTGAAGGACTTCAGCTCCCAGAATTCTCCAGCCAGCAAAGCTCCAGTCTGGGAGCTGAAGTCCTTCAGACTTAAAGTTGCAAAGGTTGGAGACCCTTGGTATAGACAACTGAAGGGAGTCTGAGGACAGTGAAACACATTTTGACTCAAACGCTCCAATATACCGTACAGTTCAAAATTTAATCCAGAGCTACTATACATACTTCATTATTCATCTGCCTAATCCCTCCTTTACTTCTTCTTGCCTCTCTCGGTAGCTTCAACCGATTTTTTTTTCTCTTCAAAACAGAAACTAATAGGAAGCCATTTGTGAGCCAGAGCGAGTTAAGGACAATTGGGCGATATGACGAAAATTGCTGCTGAAAGCGATAGGCACTTTGAACAGAGATAAATTGATGGCAATATTTACAGCCAACAAGCGAGGGAAATAAAGCTCTTTTAAGTCTCCCTTGTTCTTCCTCTGTGCCATGGAAAGCCTGCCTCTTTCCAAGAAAGATTTGGATTTTTAAAAGAATAAAATGTTTTCTCCTACATACATCTTTAATTTTCACTTTGGACTTCTGGGGCCAGATTGCATGGGGTACCCGTCGTCCTAACACCTCCTTCTGCACGAATCTATCAATGGTCGTAATCTCGGGGCACATGGGGGAGGGAATGAAAAAACGGTATTTATTTATGCGACCCTAAATTTCTTATGGAAGGGACACATTGGCTCAGTGGCTAAGATGTGGAGCTTGTTGATCAGAGAGGTCGGCAGTTCGGCAGTTCGAATCCCTAGCGCCACGTAATGGGAGTGAGCTCCCGTTACTTGTCCCAGCTTCTGTCAACCTAGCAGTTCGAAAGCACGTAAAAATGCAAATAGGAAAATAGGAACCACCTTTGGTGGGAAGGGAACAGCATTCCATGCACCTGCACCATTTAGTCATGCCAGCCACATGACCACGGAGACGTCTTCGGACAGCGCTGGCTCTTCGGCTTTGAAACGGAGATGAGCATCGCCCCCTAGAGTCAGGAACGACTAGCACATGTGTGCGAATGGAACTTTTACCTTTACCTTAATTACATTTCTTATACCGTCCCTGAATGCACAATCAATGCTTTTCTCTTATTCCTGTTTTACATTCTCTAACCAGATCTAATCTTTTATAACAGCTCTTCCCTTCCTTCAATGCTCTCCGGATGCTTTTAGGCTTTGGTTGGCAGAATTTCCAGCCTTAACACCACTTGGAGGTGGAAGCATTGGTCGAGGCACTCTCAGTTTGCATGTGTGAACGCACAGAGGTGCATGCACACGTGTTTGAGGTGTAAAACAAAAGTGCATGGAAACCATATGTGCTCACACCCTGACACGCACAAATGGCCAGAATGGATCAGCTCATCCTCAGGAAAAGCTCTTTTATCTCAACAGTATCAGATTTGACAAGCAAGTCGGCTCAAAATCTCTCACCTAATCCTTCCTTCACTTTGTTAGGAACAGAATTAATGCAGTGAACCGAGTCGGCCGTCCCTCATGCATATTTGAAGACTGTTAAAATTGAATTAAAGACTCAATCATGGAAATGGAATTTAATGTTTGAATTCTTTTGCCCATTTTCTTTCCTTTCATTTCTCCTCTCCATTGTGATGGCCAGAGATCTGCTTTGGGCTCAGAACTGAAAAAAAAGAAAAAAGAAAAAAAAGAGAGAGATCATTTCACAATTGTATTTAGCATCCCAAGCCTCATAACTATTATACACTAGCCGTTCCCGGCCACACGTTGCTGTGGCCCAGTCTGGTTAAATGGCCAACCAATCTGTACGTAGATCTACACCTGCACACACAAACACATACACACAACCACCATACAACCCCCAACCTACCTACCTACTCCCATTCTCCCTCTCTCCCTCTACCTACCTACTGTATTTCTCCCTCTCTCTATCGCTCTACCTACCTACCTACCGTATTTCTCCCTCTCTCTATCCCTCTACCTACCTACCTACCTACTGTATTTCTCCCTCTCTCTATCCCTCTACCTACCTACCTACCTACCTACCTACTGTATTTCTCCCTCTCTCTATCCCTCTACCTACCTACCTACCTACTGTATTTCTCCCTCTCTCTATCCCTCTACCTACCTACCTACTTACTGTATTTCTCCCTCTCTCTATCCCTCTTACCTACCTACTGTATTTCTCCCTCTCTCTATCCCTCTACCTACCTACCTACCTACCTACCTACTGTATTTCTCTCTCTATCCCTCTACCTACCTACTGTATTTCTCCCTCTCTCTATCCCTCTACCTACCTACGTACCTACCTACTGTATTTCTCACTCTCTCTATCCCTCTTACCTACCTACCTACTGTATTTGTCCTTCTCTCTATCCCTCTACCTACCTACCTACTGTATTTCTCCCTCTCTCTATCCCTCTTACCTACCTACCTACCTACCTACCTACCTACTGTATTTCTCCCTCTCTCTATCCCTCTACCTACCTACCTACCTACCTACTGTATTTCTCTCTCTATCCCTCTACCTACCTACTGTATTTCTCCCTCTCTCTATCCCTCTACCTACCTACCTACCATATTTCTCCCTCAGAGTATTTTATGTCATAAAGGATGGCATAATACCTGTGGCCCACTGCTCTCTCTGTATCCATCTACCTATCTTTTTTTACAATTTTTACATTTCCATTGCGTGTACCTGGCACAGGTGTGACATCTACACAATCTATATATATCATTGGTGCCATACTTGAAAGGAATGTTGTGTGAAAATTGGGAAGCGATCGGTGCAGTACTTTAGGAGATTAGTGGTTTTGAACAAACTCTTGTGACATTTTTATTTATATAGATTCAAGCAGGGGAAAAGGCAGGGGCCTTTTTTAGTGCTACAGTCTTTGCTTCTTCCCAGCATCGTTCATATTTCTAAATGTTCATCTTGAGTGTAGAAGTGGCGTCTCTGCCCCTTTCCAATCTTTCTTTTATCTGATTTAAATTATTTTGAGGACATCTCACTCTATTTTTTTAGAGTTGTTTCCAGACTAATCTATACTGCAGTCCGTCACAGAAAAGCCACCGAGGAAACAGATTTCCAATCCCCATCCTACACAAAAGCTACCAAAACCCAAAACTTCCATCAACTTTCTTTTTTTTCTCTCAAAATCTTTATTAAATTTAAAAAAGGTTTTAGTTATCATCTTCAAAGCGCTCCATGGCTCGGGACCTAGCTATTTGCAGGATCGGATCCTGCCTCATACATCCTCACGGCCGATCCGCTCCCACAGAGAGGGACTTCTCCGGGTGCCGTCCACTAGACTTTGTCAGCGGGCGACGCCCAGGGGAAAGGCTCTCTCTGTGGCAGGCCCAGCCCTCTGGAACGACCTTCCCCCCGATATTAGAACGACCACGGACCTCCGCTCCTTCCGTCTAAAATTAAAAACATATTTGTTCTGCTTGGCCGGCCTAGGGTAGTCTCTCGTCTATGGGATTGTTAATAATTTTAGATAGGGATTTTAGTATTTTAATTGGTAATTTTTAGCGCAGGGATATATTTAATTTGTTTTTATTATGTGTATGTGTATGTGTATTTATTGTTTTATTTGCCCTGTGCACCGCTCCGAGTCCCTTTGGGGAGAGGGAGCGGTCAACAAATTAAATTATTGATTATTGATTGATTATTGAAAAAAACACACACATAAAATCCAACAAAATAAAGCAAAGGAGTTTTAAGAAAAAGAAAGGGGATAGGGGAACGAAAGTTGAGGTGGGGCAACAAAAAGAAAACTAGAAAAAAAAGATAACTTCTGATTTTCTTCAGTACACATAAAAACCTGAAAATCAACGACCCCTTGAAGTCGAATACCATCAACTTTCTTCTGAGGCCAAAAGCATTGGCATGAAAATAAAAGGCCTGAGACTGGATGAGGGGCAGGTGAAAGGATTGCCTTAACTGGAGTTTTCACCAATGCATCCCAAGCAGCCTCAATTGGCATGGCCCTCTCTTAATGTTGGCCCATAGCAATCTCGACTGTCATTTTAAAGGCATTGCACAACCAATGTAGCCATGTATTTTTCTACTGGGTGGCCATCCAGCTTGGTTGGGGACCATCTCATCACATCTAGGGCCACTGAATTCTACAAGCGAATTCCCTGCTTCACAAAGACATCTTTCTTTTCATCAGTGAGAGAGAGAGAGAGAGAGAGAGAGAGAGAGAGAGAGAGAGAGAGAGAGAGAGAGAGAGAGAGAGAGAGAGAGAGAGAGAGAGAGAGAGAGAGAGAGAGAGAGAGAGAGAGAGAAGCTGGAAAATAAATCAACCTCTCTATTACAAAGCCTACTTCCAAAGTCAAGATGAACAGGTTAACAGAGTTGGAAAGAACCCTATAGGTCATCTAGTCCACACACACACACACTCAAGTAGGAGACCCTACACCATTTAAATAGGAGCCAGCCATGTCCAGCAGCTGCCAAAAAAGCCCACACAGTTCTAGGCTGCATAAATAGAAGGATAGAATCAAGATCACGTGAAGTGTTAATGCCACTGTATAGTGCCTTGTTAGGCCACACCTGGAATACTGCATTCAGTTTTGGTCGCCACAATATAGAAAAGATGTGGAGACTCTAGAAAGAGTGCAAAGAAGAGCAACAAAGATGATTATGGGACTGGAGGCTAAAACATATGAAGAACGCTTGCAGGAACTGGGTATGTCTAGTTTAATAAAAAGAAGGACTAGGGGAGACATGATAGCAGTGTTCCAATATCTCAGGGACTGCCACAAAGGAGAGGGAATCAAGCTATTCTCCAAGGCACCAGATGGTAGAACAAGAAGCAATGGGTGGAAACTCATCAAGGAGAGAAGCAACTTAGAACTGAGGAGAAATTTCCTGACAGAACAATTAACCAGTGGAACACCTTGCCTCCAGAAGTTGTGAATACCCCAACACTGCAAGTCTTTAAGAAGATGTTGGATAGCCATTTGTCTGAAATGGTATAGGGCTTCCTGCCTAGGCAGGGAGTTGGACTAGAAGACCTCCAAGGTCCCTTCCAATTCTGCTATTGTATTATTGTATTTCTGACAAATGGCAGTCCAATCTCTTTTGAAAGTCTCAAATGATGAAGCTCCCACAACTTCCAAAGGCAACTTCTGTTCCATGGGTTGATTGTTCTCACTGTCAGAAAGTTCCTCCTTTGCTTCTAGGTTGAATCTCTCCTTGTCAGTTTCCATCCATTATTCCTTGTCTGGCCTTAAGGTGCTTTGGAAAATAGCATGATCCCTTCCTCTCCATGGCAGCTTCTCAAATATTGAGGGAGAACACACCTTCCAAACACTGAGTGGCTTCAGTGGCCAAACTGTATATTCTACCACCACTAATAGCCCCAGGCTAGGTCTGTTGTAACTTCAAACAGTCGCTAAGTGACTGTTCATTAGTTGAAGACTACCTGCATTATCCCAGTTGGCTAATGCAGAGATTCAGCCAGTTCCAGACACGGTTGTTGCAAATTTCCCTACCAAGAGCACAGAAGCACACATTCTGCCACTGACCTTCCACAGAATCTTTTACTATATAACTGCAGAGAAGAAACCAATAAGCTAGCGCTTAGAAGGTTTTGTAAATGCTTTTTTTAAAAAAAAAATTGAAGTTGGGGAGGAGAGAGGAGATATTAGAAAATAGGTCTTGTTGAGTTACAGGGCATTTACTGCAGAAATTGTCAGTTTCTTTTATCTGGAGAAGTCTGCCCTCAAGTTCCACGGGTGGTTGCATTTCACTACTTTTGGTGATGTTTGAGTCCACTGCAGGCAAGAATCTCCTGAGTTTAATAAATAGCTTTGAGCCGGAGGGAGCAATTATCTGGAACTGTCCATGGTTCTAAGAGCTGTCCAGGGTGCTGAATAGATTGTTCCCTGAAAGTGGTAATTAGCTCTCCAAAGAATTTTATTTTTCTTTATAAAGTGACTGTGAAAATGAAGGGAGGGGGGGTGATAACTTTAATAAGAAGTATAACAGTGGGGTTTATTGTCTGCTATTTTCCAGATAGAAATCGCCCCATGAACCTCCACATAAAATTCTAAAAGGTCCAAACTGGTTTAATGTGTTGGTTTTCAATCCAAAAAAATCTAGACGTGAAGACAGTGTTGATCATGTTCTAGAAGAAAACGTGCTTCTAGAACATGACGATGTATTCATCAATGATAATATATTCCAAGATAATCAAAAAGTGAAGCCTTCGTGGAAGCTACTATGATCCAATGAAAGAACACATTTAAATATTCATCTCACAGAGATCAGAATCAAATACTCACATGCAAGAAACATTTGAGCTATTTTCACACATTATCCTTGTCATTGCATTCGCACATTACACTGAACAATGCACTAGATCAACTGCCTGGATACACATAACATTCTAAACCACTCTAAACATATGCTAACCAAGTCTAAAACTAAATTTACATCTTGTGCTCATGCATTCCTAGGTTTGCAACTGACTAGAGAAGTGTTGTGAGCACAGTCGTAGTGTAATCCAAGAAAAGGAGATGAAGGATCAGACTGCAAATGAAATATATGCATAGGTAGCTCAGATCCTCTCTGATGTTGCTCATATTAAAAAAAAAATCATAAAGGAAGGTTATTAAACCTGGAGAAATGAACTTGTCAATCAGAAAGGTCAGCAGTTCGAATCCCTAGCGCCACATAATGGAGTGAGCATCCCTTACTTGTCCCAGCTTCTGCCAACCTAGCAGTTCGAAAGCACATAAAATGCAAGTAGAAAAATAGGAACCACCTTTGGTGGGAAGGGAACAACGCTCCATGTGCCTTTGGAATTTAGTCATGCCAGCCACATGACCATGGAGACATCTGAGGATAGTGCTGGCTCTTCAGCTTTGAAACAGAGATGAGCACCGCCCCATAGAGTCAAGAATGACTAGCACATGTGTGTGAGGGGAAGCTTTAGCTTTACGTTAAACATGGAGATGTAGTATTTGATTCTGTAGATGCAGTACTTAAATGGTTGGGTGAGCTGGTGCTTCCACCTATGTAACTGAGATGAGAATCCAAGACTGGAATGTTTGAGATCCATGGTTGAGTCTGCTAGATCTGGAATGGATGGTTGCAAGCATTGGCAACTGAGAAGAGAAGATGCTGGAACCCAACCATGGGAAACCTCTTCACACACCCCAGCATTTCTCCAAAATATTCAAGGTTTGCTTTTCTTACATCACCAGTGATACAGCTTGCAGATTCACAAAGTGGTTGTTCTGGTCAAAAAACCCCAAATGTTGCTCTTCACCATAACTTCTGAGCTCACAAGCTTCTTTTCATCCTTGAAACTAACCTTCGCTTTGCTTTCTAGATAGGTAAACACTCTTCTAAACACCTGGATTGCCATCTTAGCCAGCACTCACATTCTTCATTCTCTAAGAGGGCCTTGAAAATGGAGAATCTGGTAGCAGCTGGTATTTTGTTGATCAGCACTCCACATTCTACTTAACACATTCCCGGTTGAGTCCTAACCCCAAAATTCAATGTCTTCATCTCAACCCAAGCCTCGGAAACGTGGTTGAACCAAGCACTCAAGGCACCACTGCCACCAATCATCTGAAGGAGGACTTGGCCATCCATAATTCCCATGTGGGACCTCTACTTACCTTTCTGTTTTTCCCAGGATCGATGGAACGATGCTGCTGAAATTTCCCAATTGATAATTCCTATTTGAGGAATTAGGGTAGGATAAGTGAGTGAAGCTTTAGCTAGGGCAAGGGTCAGCAACCTGCAGCTCTGGAGCCACATGTGGCTCTTTCATCCCTCTGCTGTGGTTCCCTGTCACTCAAAATATGCATCATAGCTGATATAGCTATTTTATCATTTTAGTGGGGTTTTAATTATGTTCTTAGCACGGGCCAAATTCTATTTAATTCTAGTTTTAACTATTTTGATTGTCTGTATTTTTTATATTTTATAGTTAGTTCCTGTGCACCACCCTGAGTCCCATGTTGGGAGAGAGGGCGGTATAGAAATCCAATAAATAAATAAATAAATCACACCCGCCAATGTGTGACACCCGCCGGCATGCAATTTGTTGAGCTTTTTGACCCCTTGGTAGGCCAACCATGGATAAACCCAAGAAAAGTTTCAGAAGAAAACAGAACGTTTAATTCAACTACATACGCTAGTTTTGTGGCCACTCAGGAATAGTCAGGCACAGGAAGGGTTTTGTGGCTCCCGGTGTTTTTTTTTTCTGTGGGAAATGGGTCCAAATGGCTCTTCGAGTGTTTAAGGTTGCCGATCCCTAGGCTAGGGTGAGCACATTTATTTATACTTTTCAAAAAATTCCAATCCTCAAGGGGGGGGGGGGAAAGATTGCGACTGTAACTTTGAGAGGAAAAAAAAATAACCACCATTTATTAAACGATACACAAGGATATGCATTATTCTCTTCCTGCCTTACTAAAGCTCAGGTCTTGAAACCTCCCTTAGGTGACTTCACAAGTGGGGATTTCTCTGAGTTGGACTTCGCACGTCGAATAGAAATCCTGCCTCACTGCACCAAGCAAGTTGATGCATTGGGATTGCTGAGAGTTTGTGCAAAACATTTTCATTTTCCTAGAAGGGGGGGAAAAAAACCACTGCAAAAGGTGCTCAGCTGCCAGTTGAGAATTAAAGGCTCTTAATTTAATCATTAAGCATACGTGATCTGCAGATCAAAGCAAACTGCAGGAGGCGAGAGGCACCATTCTTTATTACACCACCAACTAATCATAAAGCAAAGCCTCAAAAAAAAGCACAGAATTAAAAATAAGTCTTGGCAATCAGGGACCTGCGTACATGAAGCCATTTGGCTTAATCAGCATCAGGATTGTTGACTTGGCCCGACTGTCACAACCTCCCTGTAATTTCTCAGATAGGAGAGCTAAGATGGTAGCGGCTGACTCCAAATGCAAGGAGTTTTTCTCCTGCTCATTTTTGTGGACCATTCCAGGCCGCAAAACAAAGGCAAGCGAAACTTCACAGTTAATATAATACAGGCAATCCCTGAATTAGAAAAAAAAAGTTCCATTCTTAACTGTCTTTAACTCATACTTGCATGAAAGTTGCATGTTAAACTTATAAATCCAGTTTTGGTCACCACACTATAAAATATGCAGAGAAGAGCAACCAGGATGATTAGGAGACTGGAGACTAGAACATATGAAGAAGGGTTGCAGGAACTGAGCATGGCTAGTCTAGTGAAGAGAAGGACCAGGGGAGAGAAGATAGCAGTCTTCCAATATTTGAGGGGCTGTCTGAGAGAGGAGGGGGTCAAGGTGTTTTCCAAGGCACCTGAAGGCCAGACAAGATGGAAACTAGTCAAGGAGAGAAGCAACCTAGAACTAAGGACTAGAATACGTCCCTACGTCCGATTTGCTCCCACAGAGAGGGTCTTCTCCGGGTGCTGTCGGCCGGGCAATGGCGGTTGGCGACCCCCAGGGGAAGGGCCTTCTCTGTGGCAGGCCCAGCCCTCTGGAACAACCTACCTCCCAAACTCCGAGTCATCTCTGACCTCCGCCTGTTCCTCCGGCGCCTAAAAACACACTTTTTTCATCTAGCCGGCCTGGCATGAACTACCCGACTCTGAACTGGCTTTTAGTGATCAATGTTTTAATTTTGGGGGTTTTAATGAGGTTTTAGTGCAGGATGAGGTTTAATATAGTTTTAATAGCTTTTTGTATTTTGTATATTTGTATATCTATGTTTTTAAATTTTCCTGTGCACCGCCCCGGGTCCCTTGCTGGGAGATGGGCACGGGATACAAATACGAAAATAGATAGATAGATAGATAAGCTCACCAAAAATGTAACAAGAAGCCAGAGAGCTCCTTGCAAAGCAAGCATAGACAGTCACCAACTTGAAAGAGATTTAGCTGGAATCGTAAAGTTAGCAAATTGTTGCCAATTGCCAAATGGAATCTGTACACTGATCCAATTGTCTAACGTTAAAAACTGGGCAAGGCAGTGCAGGAGAAGACATGGGAGATTTCTGATAGTGAGAACAATCAACCCATGTAACAGAAGTTGCCTTTGGAAGTTGTGGGAGCTTCTGTCAGATCCCTAAAAGTGATACTGCCACTCAATTGGGAGGAGGGGAGGTGTCTTGGAGTCGATATATTAGCAGTGCCTGTGACAACTGATATTTTACAACTGGTTTCCTGGTGCTGAAGTGCCTTGAGATCCCCTCACCTTTTGGGGGAATGTTTACGATGGCCATGTGGGACGTTTCACTTTAATGTCTAACGGAAGATAGCCGTGGGAATGTATGTTTATTCAGCTCTCACGGCAGTTGATAAAGGAACCACCTTCACACTTGTGTATTGGCTAAAATCTGCATTCTAACAAATGGGAGGGGTCTCTACTGCTTTAATTCTACTTGCATTGCTTAAGGGGATTCAGACATTGCTTTGAATTCAGTGGCTGCCATTCTACTTAATAAAAGGTTCTTTTTGAAATACTCCATTCCAAGAGTCTTCACTTTCTTAAGTTAGGAGAGGAGCCCTTTACAGCTTCATCACTGGAAGCTTTCAAGAAGAGATTGGACTGCCATTTGCCAGAAATAATCTGGGGCCCTCCTGCTTGGGTAGGGGGTGGTGGACTAGATGACCTACAAGTTCCCTTCCAACTCTGTTAATCTGTAGGCACGGATGTCCTTGGTTGTGCAAGCCGGTAGTATAAAAAAAAAAAAAAGCTTCTGACGATGGCACGGCTCACCTGACCCCAGCCTTGCGCATTTGCCATAAATACACCATTGCCAATCATCCAAATTTTAATCATATGACTGTGGGGATGCTATGACATGTCACAAGTCACTTTTTCAGTGCTGTTGTAACTTGGAACACTGACTAAATGAATTATGGTGAGTCAAGGACTGGAAGTGGCTTCCTTTTTCTTAGGGGGTTTGAGAAGGTCTTTTGAGCAGCTTTTCAGCTCAGTTGATCACTGACAGGGAGATGCTGTGCCTGGCCTGGCCTTCTCTCTCATTTTCTATCATAATTCTATGTTTTCTCCTACTTCCTGAGGAACCCCCACTGAAAGGTATGCAGGCATAGCTTTTCACAGCCGGTATCTGTTGGACAATGTTGGACTTCAGAGGATGGCAGCCACAGTTCTAAGGGAAACATCGGGAAATCTGTTCTTCAAACCATGGTCGCTGCCCATTAGAGGGCTTATTGTACAGATTTCCCAGAACGGAAGGCCAAAAGGCCACTAAATGCTGGAGAAATGAGAATACAATGACAAATGAGACAATAAGTCCGTGTCGTAATGGTTTTATTAAATTAAATGTAGAAGCTGCCTAACTGCAGGGAACTCCGGGATGGATTAGAATTAAAAATAAAACCGGTCAAAAAGGGCCGATGCATGGCTGGGGGGAAAAAAGGCATTTTTTAAAAGAATCCCATATTCCCATCCAAGAGACTCTCTCTGAAACTCCTTTCAACTTTGAAGTAGATTTTGAAAGCATCAAACCAAACAGAAACTGATAGAAAAAAATGGGAAAGGGTCCTTCTGCCTACAATTACTGATTCTGCTCTTGACCAACACAAAGCATGGAATATTTCTCTCTGTCTGTCTGTCTGTCTCTCCCTCTTGCTGTGTATCTCTCTCTGTCCCCCCTCCCTCTCTCTTTCTTTCTTTCTCTCTCTCTCTCTTGCTGTATATCTCTCTGTGTCCCCCCTCCCTCTCTCTTTCTTTCTGTCCCTCTCTCTCTCTCCCTCCCTCTCCCTCTCTCTCCTTCTCTCTTTCTGTCTCTCTCTCTCTCTCTCTGTCTCTCTGTCTCTCTCTCCCTCTCCCTCTCTCTCTCCCTCTCCCTCCCTCTCTCTCTATCTTTCTGTCTTCACCAAAATACTCCTGACAGCATTTTGAAAAGATGTGGAGTTGGTGTATTTCTTCTTCCCTTCCCCACTCCCCACCTCCAATTTTCAAAGAAAAATGCATTTTGGTGATTCAGGATGACAAAATGGGTTTGATATTTGAGTTTTTGGAGGAGATGTGATATTCAAGGTCAAAACAGGTTAGCCCACTGGAGGCTTCTTTACAAACATTCAGAATTCAGAAGTAATTCTCTCCAGGTTGGTATTGAAGATGATTTAATCACTCCTGCTGACGCAGGGAATAGGGCCCCCAGGCTTTTCCCCACTGCTAAGCTAAAGCAGTTCCCACCTAGCCTCAACTCAACTGAAACTTAGAACAATATATAATTGCCTCCACTACCAATCCCTAACTAACTCTAGATTCTAACTTTAATTCATTCTAATTCTAAATAATTATAAAGCCATGGTTTGGGCTTCTTGAGACAAGGCAGTGTCCTGGTTCAAAATATGGAGGGCATATTCAGCAAAGTCACTGGTGTTTATTTGGTTGGTTGGTTGGATGGATATTTTCACACCCTCTTTTTGACTCGTGCACTATACAGGTCCTTAATGGAAGGCAGGTTGGTAGCCATTGTTTTTTCTACAATTCTAATTATCCGTTGAAATCTGTGTTTGTCTTGTTTGGTTGCAGAACCAAACCAGTCAGTATGATTCAAGGGAAATAGATTCAAGGGAAAAACCCATCTCCTTTCACAGAAGCTTCCCCAAAGTTGTTCTCAAACATGGTTGCTGCTTCCAGCACGTAATTGTTGGCTTTAAGCAGCTGCTGCAGCATTGTCCCAGCAGATACAAATACTTGACAAAGTTGTGGAGTTACAAACACCAGGCAAGTCGTTTGCTGAGTAGATTTCAGGACTGAGGGAGTTGAAATTTTCCAATGCTAATCCCATGGAGCTCCCAACGTTTCATTCAGAGAAGTTGGTTATCTCTCAGAGATACCAAATAGCCATCATTTTGGAATCTCAATGGCTCTGTAACTGAAACAATCTGACTTCCTCTTTTCCAGCCAGTGGTGGGATTCCAAAACTTTTCCTACAGGTTCTGTGAGAGTGCACTTTGCATGTGTGCACAGCACTCAAAGACCACCCTTGGTGTCAGCGCTGGTGAGATGAGCTTTTTGGGGGGACTCAGCTCAGGTGCAGCAATCCGCTCTGCTGGGCAAATCAGCTGAGCTAAAACACAAGGGAACATAAGACAGGGAATGATGGGGGTGGGAAGGAGGGCCCAACCAGAGGTAGTATTTGCCAGTTCTCCGAACTATTCGAAATTTCCACTACTGGTTCGCCCATACCGGTCTGAACCGGCTGAATACTACCTGTTTCCAGAACTGTAAAATGTGGGTTGTTACTCAACACAACTGCAGTATTGTTTTGTTGGTTTAATATACTGTACCTTGACATTTCCCTGCAAGGCTTCCAGATTGGCTTCTCCATTCTAGCAATGTCACTGTTGTTGCCTTCAGATATCGTTCTAAAAAGAAAAGGGTCAGGGAGGGAGAAGGAAAACGGTCTCCGATCCTTATTATACTGTGTGCATTAGAGACAGTCCTCAACCTGACGATCACTACTGAGTGCTTAAATTCCCATTGACTGCTTATCAAAATAAACAAATGCATTCAGAGCCAGGCATCAAAAACCTGACGGAGATAGGAGGGCCATCAGGATTTCTGAGCACATCATCACCAAAGATGATCTCAGAAAGCTGTACAGTCAGATGTGGATTCATCCACTGCACTCATATAAGCTTTGACATGTGAATTAGGACAAAAAGATTATGGTATCATAAAGTAAGAACCTACCTTAGTATTAACAGCAATTGGTGGAGTTTAGATGTAGGTGAGAAAGGTGTAGAGTTATTAGAAATGACAGGTGAGCCCAGATACAATGAAAATAGATTCTCTCTCCCTCTCTTTATCTCCCTCTCTCTTCTACTTCCTGCCTCTCCCTCTCCCTCTCTGCCTCTCTCTCCCTCCCTCCCCCTCTCTCTCAGAGAGAAAGATGAGTCAGTGACTTACACAGTTCATTTTCTGGATTTACATTGTGCACAGAACCACGAACCAACCAAAGGGTAGGTCAGGTAGCCTACTAAAAATACAACAACAGTGAAATGCTTAATTCAAATCAAATATTTTTATTAGGACCATTATAGTGAAAAAGGAAAAAAAATAGTTTGACAAAACAATTCATTATTGGGACAAGGAAGAAAACAATAGGACAATAAAACAATGTATCTACTTAAAAGTTTTGTGCGGTTGTATAACTGGGGGATACTTTGTGAATGCAGGGTTAGCATCCCTTAAAAAATAACAACTGTAAAATTAATCTGTGCAGCCCTTGTATTTGGAAATGATCGCGGCTATCAGAGCACTTCATAAAAAGGATACTGTTTGACATGAGCAAGAGTTTATCTAAGATTAAAACAGGCCAGGATTAGCTTGTTAGGTGAATGTAGTTTCTAATCTGTAACCAACATGATTATGCCTGTGTCATGCCTGCAAGCCATCTTTTCTTTTGGACTTCAGGCCTGTCACACTTTCTACTGTCTATTCTCTCTTGTATGGAAAGTGGGAAGGGGGATTATAAGGAGTTGGGTGATATGTAGCCATAATAACATTCTTCTTAGAAAGCCAAGGTCATCTTTGTCTCTGCACCTGGCTGTAACTGGATGGGTGGAAGCTGCCAGCATGGCAGTGGAAACTTGGACCAAGTGATGGACGTGGGTGTGGGGACAGGATCTTGAACTTTCAACTGTCTGGGAAAACCCGAAATGGCAAAGCAACTTGTTTCATTCACTTCTCAAAAATTGCCAAGTTATAGATCCTAGGACCCTTCACAATTGCCCAGACCGACAGATATTGGAGAAATCCATCATTAAGCATCATCTAGATCAGGTTTCTCAACCTTGGCAACTTTAAGGGATGTGGACTTCCAGCTCCCAACATGTGGGCTGGGAATTCTGGGAGCTGAGGTCCACATATCTTAAAGTTACCCAGGTTGAGTAACACTGAGCCCTAGATTCTCTTCTCTTGCTTTTTTCTTCATGGTTCTCCATTTTCTTAAACAATGATGAGCCAAATGTCTTTGGGGGGGGGGGGAATCACAACTGGATAGAAAATATCTACATGATTTCCTGCTGATACCAACAGCCTGTATTCATCGCTATAAAAAGGAAAGGAAAGAAATCTAAATAAAGATGAATGGGAGCTACATGGATTCTGACAAATGTGCTTTGGGCTATACAGCTGAGTCGCTTAGTGGAGGAAGATAGCAACCTACAGATCTCTTTTGTTCAATAGCGGTGATCCTGGCATGATCAGTAGGTGTGATGGAATGTCGTTTGGATTCTCCGAAGGGAGGGAAGGCACTCTAGAGGATTAAGAGAAAATAGCGTTTAGATCATTTGTGGGAGAGAAAGAGGATGAAGGCAGCTCCTCCCTAACAGTTTCTAAAGTACCATATTTTTCGGAATATAAGATGCACCTTCCCCCTCTAAAAGAGCATGGAAATGTTGGTGTGTCTTATACACTGAATACAGCCATTTTTGGCCTCCCGAAGCCCCTTCCCCACATCCCATTTTGGCAAAAAAAAATGGGCTGTTTTTTGCAAAAACAGAGGCTTTTTGCCTTCCCTCAGCCTCTAGCAGCACTCTGCAGGTTTAATCAGGGCTGGGAGAAAGCAAAAACAGGAAAGACAAAAACTTTTTTTTTCTTACTTAGTTCTTGTTTCATCTTATACACCGGTGCGTCTTATAGTCCAAAAAATATGGTATATGTTTTACTGGGCACATAAGATCAATGACTACAGATGAGGAACATTTTTTTTAATCCACTTGAAAGAATTGCAATTTGTCTTTCTTGGTTTTGGGGCCTGACAATAGGACCCCAAAAATGATCAATCTGGGATATATTGACATGCCACACAATGTTGTTGGGTTGTTTTTTTTTGTGCTGTGTCTAGCATAGATCCTTTCCAGCACTTTTAATAACAGAAAATGCTTCTAGTGATGCAATGCAGCTTCACTTCTTGCACCTCACTATCCAAGGTCACCAAGTTGCCCTGCCCTCTCTCTGTTTTTAAGAAGCGATTGGACAACCTTTTGTCCAAAATGGTATAGGGCAGGGGTGTCAAACTCAAGGCCCGCGGGCCAGATCCGGCCCAGAGGATGCTTAGATCTAGCCTGTGGGAGAAATAGTGAAGGACCGGCCTGCAGTGCCTCTGCCAGCAAAAACGGACCTTGGGAAGGCCGTGCGCAGCTCTCCCGAGCTGCGTTTTCACCTGTAACAGCCTCCTGCAGTCCTCTGCCACCAAAAACAGAGCTCCGTTTTGGCTAGCAGAGGGCTGCAGGATGAGCCACACAGCCCTGCCCGGGCCACCACAGTTGCCCCCAACATGAGTGACATTGAGCTGGCCACACCCACCCTGGCCATCCCACCCGCACCAGGGGTGGAATTCAGCTGGTTCAGACTGCTTCAGGCAAACCGATAGCTCCGATGACCAGCTGAGAGCGAACCGGTTCACTCCAACGATCAGATGGGCCCACCCGCCGCTGCGCTATACTGACCTATATTTCCTTTGTTTGAAGCCCAGCTAATAGGTGTAGCAGAGGGGATTGCCATGCCTCAGCTGTGTTACTCACTGGGGTTGCAGTAGAAGGTAAGTTGTTGAGTTGTTTTCAAATGCACTGCAGGCGTGCTGAGCGCGTGCTCAGGAAACCGGTTGTTACACTGATTGAATCCCACCACTTCCTTCCACCCCCACCACCCCAGGTCAAACACAACCCTGATGTAGCCCTCAATGAAATCGAGTTTGACATCCCTGGTATAGGGTCTCTTGCTTGGTTGGACTAGAAAACCTCCAAGCTCCTTTCCAAATTCTGTTATTTTGTTATTCTGTTCCTGGCCAAAACAGAAAACAAAGCTTATCAGTAGGCTAAGCACGGCAATCAAGTGGCTGTCAGTTCCATGAGATTAACAGTTGGAAGGCGCCTTGTAGGTCCATCTAGTTCAACCCCCTCTCCCACTCAAGCAGGAGACCCTACACCATTTCTGTCAAGTGGCAGTCCAATCTCTTCTTGAAAGTCTCAAGTGATGAAACCTCCACAACCTCTGATGGCAACTTCTGTTCCATGGGTTGATTGTTCTCACTGTCAGAAATTTCCTCCTTGTTTGTAGGTTGAATCTCTCATTGGTCAATTTCCATCCATTATTCTTTGTCTGGCCTTCAGGTGCTTTGGAAAATAGCTTGACACCCCCCCCCCACTCTGTGGCAGCCCCTCAAATATTGGATCCCTGCTATCCTGTCTCCCTTGGTCCTTCTCTTCCCTAGAGTAGCCAGGCCCAGTTCCTGCAACCGTTCTTCATAGTCTCCAGTCCCCTAATCATCCTAGTTGCTCTTTTATGCACTTTTTCTAGAGTCTCGGCATCTTTTGTACATTGTGGTGACCAAAATTGGATGCAGTACTCTAGGTGTGGTCTTACTAGGGCAGGGGCCATTCTTCATCCTGGTATTTTGCTTCTGTCACCCTCTGCAACACTGAGCGTTTGTTCAGGATACACTCAATGATCAGTCCTGCAGCTGGAGATCATGGGGGGAGAGAGAAAAGCTCAGTACTGGGGAAAAAGCAGAGCACATTTCAAGAAAACCTAATTAATATTGGCCTCCTGAATTGAGAAGCCTGGGAGAAGCTTCAGGGCAGTTGCTCAGCTCTGGAAAACACTTTGAAGACCCTCGATGTCAGACAGATAAATCCTCCTGTATATATTCTCTATCTGTTCTCTTTTATGCCGAAATTTCTTCCAAAATGTAAAAGAATTTTGGAGAATTTCTTAAGAGGTAGAATGGGGTGGAATTCTTGCCCTTATTTATTTCAAGGGTTCCAAGAAGTATTTAAGGCCCTTCTGGCCTTCCACTGCACACTTCTGAACCCTGCAGCCTACAGCCTCCTTGGATTCCTCTATTTTAATTCATATTTACTTCATTTAATTAAATTGTATTTAATTAAATTAATTAAATATGAATATATTTAATTCTGTTTAACTAAATTCATTAATTAATAAAGCCCTAGTAAGACCACTGCAACAGGTTTTGGTCACCACACTATAAAAAATATGTTGAGATTCTAGAAAAAGTGCAGAGAAGAGCCACCCGGATGATTAAGGGACTAGAGACTAAAACATATGAAGAACGGTTGCAGGAACTGGGCATGGCTCATCTAGTGAAGCGAAGGAGCAGGGATCCAATATTTGAGGGGCTGCCACAGAGAGGAGGGGGTCAAGTTATTTCCCAAAGCACCTGAAGGCCAGACAAGGTTTGAATCCTTAGTGCCGCGTAACGAAGTGAGTTCCCATTACTTGTCCCAGCTTCTGCCAACCTAGCAGTTTGAAAGCATGTAAAATGCAAGTAGAAAAATAGGGACCACCTTTGGTGGGAAGGAACCAGTGTTCCATGTGCCTTTGGAATTTAGTCATGCCGGCCACATGACCACGGAGACATCTTTGTATAGCACTAGTTCTCCGGCTTTGAAACAGTGATGAGCACCGCCCCCTAGAGTCAGGAACGACAAGCACATATGTGCGAGGGGAACCTTTACCTTACAGAGATGAGCAAAACATGGGATAGACTTCTCCTTTGGGTTTATCTTCTCTTCCTAGATGATGGTGTCAGGATCTGGAGACCATTCCACCCTTAGCATGGATATGCCTACGAGTGCTACAAAACCAGAGCTGATAAAATGCTCTCCAAATGCTCTTGGTTATGATAATAATAATAATAATAATAATAATAATAATAATAATAATAATAATAATAATAATAATAATAATAATAATAATAATAATAATAATAATAATAATAATAATAATAATAATAATAATAATAATTTAATTTATAACCCGCTCTCTCTCCCAGAAGGGACTCGAGGCGGGGCACAGGGAATTTAAAATACATATAAAATACAAACAGTATACAATAATAAAATGAAATTAAACTAACCCTGCGCTAAAATCCCATATTAAAACTAACCCCAATCTAAAAAGAGACTACCCTAGGCCGGCCAAGCGAAACAGATGTGTCTTTAATTTTAGGCGGAAGGAGCGGAGGTCCGTGGTTGTCCTGATATCGGGGGGAAGGTTGTTCCAGAGGGCTGGGCCCGCCACAGAGAAGGCCCTTCCCCTGGCCGTCACCCGCTGACAAAGTCTAGTGGACGGCACCCGGAGAAGTCCCTCTCTGTGGGAGCGAATCGGCCGTGAGGATGTATGGGGCAGGATCCGATGATATTCCAGCCTCTTTTGATTGCACCGAAATGTTGCAAGATTTTTTTTTTAAATCCCAAAACTGAAATGCTTTGCATTTGTTGTATAGAATGGAAAAGAGCTAACGTTTGAGTAACCTGTGGGAAGGCATTGCTTGAATGCTGACCTTCAGCTGGCACAAGTCAAGAAAGTTTGGAGAGGACATTTGGGTCAGTGATTAATGTGCTGAGTCCAGCCACTGTTCAGAGCTGCTAGGGCCAAGCAATCTCTGTCTAAAGATTGTCCTCCATGTGAAAGACTCTTGACCTACTTTCCAGACAATAGCCATGATCTCTATTGTTCATTCATCATCCAGCTTCCCTCTTTCTCTCAGTAAAGTCCCGTGAGCTGCATTGCAACCACTCACACTAACTTCCATCAATCTGTAAGGAACAGATGCCCTGTTGGCCAACTGCTTCTCTATTGTTCCATAGCTTTCTTGGGTAAAACCCCTCAAAGAGTTTACTTATCTATAAGAATAAAGTGTAAGGAGAGTATTCCAAAATGGGGTGTCCTTGACTTACAACTGTAATTGGGAATAGGTTGTTAAGCAAGGTTGTTATTATGTAAGTCACACCCAACTTTATGACCTTTTTTTTTTGGCATAGTTGTTAGGCGAATCACTGCTGTTGTTCAAGCAATCACGTGGTTGTCAAGCAAACCCAACATTCCCCATTGACTTTTCTTGTCCGAAGCTCCCTGGGAAGGTCACAAGAGGTTATCATATGACCCGAAGATTCTGCAACCATCTTGGGATCATAGAAAGGCGTTATAAAGCAGTACTAATATTTCACATGATCTTGACTCTATGCCTCTGGTTTTTTGGGTCTCTGTCCTGCTATATAACTCCATAGTCCTGGTCTTCCTTAACTATGCTAAGACTGATACTCCAGGCAACAACAGCTAATCCAAACAACCAATCAACACATTTCTTAACACCTCACCAAATTGTAACAGATCCAGGGGTTGGCTGCTATGTGTTTGCCTCGGTTCGGTAGAACCCGTAGCTAACGGTATGGCTGGTTTGGAAAACTTCCAAATCCTACTCTTGGCGGGCCCCCACCCTTCCCAGCCTGTTCCTCAAAGCCCAGCCCAGCCCAGCCCTCCTAGGAGTTCTGGAAAGCCAGAAATGGGCCTGTTTCCAGCCTCCAGAGAGCCTCTGGAGCCCGGAGGAGGCAGTTTTAGCCCTCCTAGAAGCTCAAGGAAAGCCCCTGGATCCTGGTGAAAGCCCTGCCCTGAAGACACATCTATTTCATGAAGCCGGCCTGTCATAGCCTTTTTAATTGGGTTCTTAGTATTGGGTTTTAACTGTGGGCCAAAGTATTTAATATATTTTAATATGTCATTTTAACTTTTGTATTTCCTGTTTTTACTGTGTTTTTACTCACCGCCCTGAGTCCCGAGAGGGAGAAGAGCGGTATATAAATAAAATAAAATAAAATAAAATAAAATAAATAAAATAAAATAAAATAAAATAAATAAAATAAAATAAAATAAAATAAAATAAAATAAAATAAAATAAAATAAAATAAAATAAAATAAAATAAAATAATAAAATAAAATAAAATAAATAAAATAAAATAAAATAAAATAAAATAAAATAAAATAAAATAAATAAAATAAAATAAAATAAAATAAAATAAATAAAATAAAATAAAATAAAATAAATAAAATAAAATAATAAAATAAAATAAAATAAAATAAAATAAAATAAAATAAAATAAAATAAAATAAAATAAAATAAATAAAGATGGTTCCCCACTGTGGTGCAGGATGCTGACTAGGCCATGCCCACTGTGGCCACACCCACCATGGCCACACCCACCCAGCAACTGGGCAGAGAACCCATTGCTGAAATTTTTGAAGCCCACCCCTGAACAGATCCAAGGATGAGCCATTTCTCGGATCCCATGTTAGGGAAAAAACAAGTCCTGCTACTAACGATGGTGTATCCAAAGGCAGAAAAAGAACCAAGTTGAGATTCTTTGCTCTGAATTCAAAATGAAGATGCTTAGAGAAGGTTGTGTGCCAAGAAACTTTCATTATGAAATCTATTTTGGCTCAATCAGAATAAATATCCATCAAGAACCACCAGGAACCAATTTGATGAAGGGAAAGTAGCAAGAAACTCTTCTTCATGTGGCTACCCTGTGGGGGGGGGGAGTTCACTCCAGGGCTTCCTATATCTCAGGTCAGGAGAACCGAAGGCATTTAAAGTGATTAATTAGCATCAATTGCTTGTACCTCTCCTGGTTGATCAGTCACACATAGGTGAGGTGACACCCATCTGAGCAGGAGCTGGAGCCAAAGCACAGAAGAGGTTAATGCATGAGTAATGGGGGGGAGAACTCAGTCTTGGAAGGGGGACAGCTGTCTCCATGGCTGAGCTTTGGCTGCATTGTCATGTTGGCTCCATTTCCAGTTAGCTCAGCTGTTTGCTTTGGCTTCTTTACCAAAAAGTGCAGTTCAGAGGGAAAAGGAGAGTTTATGGTTGTCCGGCCATAAAGGGAAAATATCACACATGTGTGCTTTTCACTTGCTCACTTCCATTTAGGACTGCTTAAACACTTACCGTATTTTTCAGAGTATAAGACGCACCTTTTCCCCTCAAACAAGAGGCTGAAAATCTGGGCGTGTCTTATACACGGAATACAGCTTTTTTTGCCTCCTGAAACCCCGCCCCCTTCACCAAAATGGCCGTGCATAGCCTTTAGGAGGCTTTTGGAGTGCTCCTGGGGGCTGGGGAGGACAGAAATGAGTGAAAAACGCCCCCCCCCCCGCTCCCAGGAGCACTCTACAAGCCTCCTAAAGGCTTATAAAGGTTATTCATGCCCTTTTTTTGGAAAAAAAAATGGGCCCGTTTTTGTGAAAAACGGGCCATTTTTGGGAGGTCTGCAGAATGCAGACCTTTTAATTTGCCTCGTCAAAATCTTGGTGCATCTTATACTCTGAAAAATATGGTATTTTTCGTTGTTGAACATTTTAGAACATTTGGAATACTGCATCCAGTTTGGATTACCACAATTTATACGTGGAGACTCTGGAAAGAGTGCCGAAAAGGGTGACATAGATGATTAGGAGGCTGGAGGCTAAAATACACGAAGAACGGCTGTAGGAATTGTGTGTGTGTCTAGTCTGGTGAAAAGGAGGACTAGGGGTGACCCGATAGCAGTGTTCCTATATTTGAGAGGCTGACACAAAGAAGAGGGGAGGGAGGGGGGTTAATCTGTTATTGAAGCACTGGAAGGCATGACAACGGATGGAAACTAATCAAGGAGAGAAGCAACCTAGAACTAAGGAGACATTTCTTGACAGAACAAAAAACCAGTGGAACAACTTGCCTCCAGAAGTTGGGGGTCCTCCATTACTGGAGCCTTTTAAGAAGAAACTAGACAGCCATTTCTCTGGAATGGTATAGGGCAGGGGTCTGCAAAGTTGGCTCTTTTAAGACGGGTAGACTTCAACTCCCAGAATTCCCCAGCCAGCTACGCTGAAGTCCACCCGTCTTAAAAGAGCCAACTTTGCAGACCCCTGGTATAGGGCCATGGTAGCAAACCTGTGGCACAGGTAGCATGCAGAGCTCTCTCTGCGGACACCTGAGCTGTTGCCCCAGCTCAGCTCCACTGTGCATGCGTGTGTGCCTCCCACCAGCCAGCTGATTTTCAGGTCTATGTTGCACATGTGCGGAGGGGTGGAGGCAGAGCATGGGGGTGCAGCATTCCTCCACCACCACCACCCCCGTGGCCCATTTTTGGTCGCAGGAGGCTGTAGGAAGGCCTGGGCCTGGGGAAGGAGCGCAGGTGGGTTGCTCGTGCATCTGGAGGAGGGCAGGGCGCAAGGAGGTGTTGCACATGCATTTCATTATGGGTGCAGGTGTGCCAATGTGCTGTCACAGCATGCGCACACTTTCAGCATGAGACGACAAAAATGTTAGCCATTGCTGGCATAGGGTCTCTTGCTTGAGCAGGTGGTTGGATTAGAAGACCTCCAAGGTCCCTTCCAGCTCTGTGATTCAGTTAATTCTGGACAGAAGTCTATAGTCAGCATAAAACAAGCATAGGTTTTTACTAGAAGCAAACTTTTTAAAGCTTGAGAAATGGGGATATTAAGATTCAGGCAATGCTGCGCTCTTCTTTGATCTCTTCATGGAGAAGAAGGATGCCGCAGAAGCAGATCTGGAGCAGACCTCTCACCAGACTGAAGGCTACGTTGCCCTTAGGCTGCCGAGAGCCACAGTCCCAAACTGGGCAATTTGGCCAGGGCAAAATTTGATTTCCTTTTGCCATTTTGGGGGCATTTAATATTGAACATAATAAATAGCTTTCCTCTCTTAGTTCATCTGCTATCGGTAGTCTTCAACTTCAACTGAGTCCCGCAAGGGAGATAGGGCGGTATATAAATTTAAATAAACGTAAACGTAAACTTATGACTAGAATTGGGACCAGAATTTTCACTGCTAAGCTGGGTGGTTGTTAAGTGAGGCCTGGCCAATTTTATGACCTTTTTTTTTGCCACGGTTCAGTGAATCCCTAAAGTTATTGTGTGAATCAGGCGGCCTTTAAACAAATCCAGCTTTCCCCATGGACTTTGCTCATCAGAAGCCAGATGGGAAAGTCACAAAGGGCAATCACATGTCCCAGAGAAACTGTAACCGTTGTAAATATATGCCAGTTGCCAACTGCCCAAAATGGTGAGATGCTGCAATGGTTGTAAATGTGAGGACCAGTCATTAGTCTCTTCTTTCAGTGCTGTTTTTTGTTTTGAAAGAGTTTTATTGGGTTTTACAAATTTTAAAAAGAAATAGGTAAAGGGTAAGGTGATACAAAAACAATTTGAGAACCTCTATGTCGGAGGTGTTGGCCCCCTCCGAGGCTTCATAAAAGAAAATAGATAAAACAATAAATTTTTCATTTGTTCTACAAAGTGGAAAGAGATACAGATATTTCACTTTAAAATCTATGCAATCAATCTTTGTAAACATCCAAATAAAAGTTACACTCAAAAAATAAAGTCACTTGTGAGATCTAAGTCTTTTGGCAATTGTGTCTTCCTCTCCCTGACCTCCAGTGGGCGGAGCCGTGGCCCCCTCCGTTCCCCCATTTTCATCCTCCAGGATTGAGGAATGTTTTTTAAGAAAGGCTTCCGCCTCTGCAATTGTTTTAATTCTTACCCTTCCTCCCTCCCAGAACACCAACATTCCCTCAGGCATCACCCTTTCAGTGCTGTTTTAACTTTGAACGGTCTCTAAACAAATGGCTGTAAGTCAAGGACTACTGTAATTCCCTTCTTCTGGAATATTATAAATTGGGAACCATTTTTGATGGCCTGGAGCAGGGGTGGATTCCAGATCCCATTGTAACCAGTACGGTGCAATGGGGCCGGGTATCCACCACATGAACTTGCACAGCACGCACACACATGTGTACTTACCAGCTACGACGCTCCGTGATGCTCCAGCTGTTTGGCGGAGCATAGCACAGGCGCCGTACCCTCCGTGTATGGAAGCCCCCAAAACTTCAAATACCGTTAAGGCGCATGAGCAGGTGGGCCCTCTGGAGCACCATACCAGAATAGTACCTGGTGTTCCCGGCAGGCACCAGTGCGCCCGTACCAGGGCGTACCAGTTGTAACCCACCACTGGCCTGTAGTCAGAAGGTTCTAGTGATTCTGCAGATGTGGGTCTCTTGTTTCAGAGCCGAACTCACGTCTGATCAGGGAGGAGAAGTTTGAACATCAGAAGGGATTTGGGTCCTATGAAGTGGCAGAAGAGATGTGTCCATCTCCCCCAGGCTTCTACATCCTGGTTACATATACTTTGAATTTCTCAAATCAAAGGAGTCGTGTCAAGGGTCCTGCAAGGAGAGGGTGAAGCGGTAAAAATCATGTTATCTTCCCCATCTTGAATAGGGTTTAAAATCAGTTCTTCCCCCAAATCCAGCAGAGGTGAATGTCTTCTTCTTCTTCCAGAAAGTTTCAGTTTCATTGTATTTATTTTGTACAATGACAATAAAGACTATACAAAGTCCTTTTTGGAGAAGGGCGGGGTATAAATACGAATAAAATAAAATAAAATAAAAATAAGTCCTAGATACGGCATCAACTGGCTAGTATTAGAGACAACGGGTGGGCTACTACAGGTTTGCCTGGGTTCAGGAGAACTCGTAGCTAACATTATGGCCAGTTCAGAGAACCTCCAAATCCCACCCCTGACTGGCCCACCACACCCCACCCCTCCCAGAAGTCTCCACGCGGCCTGTACAGGGCCTATGCGGAGGCTCGGGAAGGGGGGAAAATGGGACTCCCAGAAGGTCAGAAACGGACCCTTTCCAGCCCCCGGAGCTGGGGAAGGTGAAAATGCCACACACACCCTGCAGCTGTCGTGCAGGAGGCCAACTAGGCAATGCCCACTAAGGCCACACCCACTCAGCAACCAGGCAGAAAACCCATGGCTGAATTATTTTTTTAAAAAAGTTTTTATTAGATAAACATTAAAAACGGACATAGTGTGACATTTCTGGCATAATCATTTCCGTGGAATGTGTTGATCTTACAACGATAACAGTTTGTATCTGGCACATAGGTATGTGTGCTCAAATTACCTACACATTAATCCCTTACATCAGGGGTCTCCAACCTTTTCAACTTTAAGTCTGAAGGACTTCAGCTCCCAGACTTCTCCAGCCAGCTTTGCTGCCTGGAGAATTCTGGGAGCTGAAGTCCTTCAGACTTAAAGTTGCAAAGGTTGGAGACCCCTGCCTTACATGATATAGTTACCATCAGTACATATACATGTCTAATCTTTTGTACAATATTAATACCATATTTTCCGATTCTTAACTTATCCGTATTTCTCTGTCCTGGCCTTTTTCCCCTCATTTCTAACCATCGCTACCGTTTGTCCCAGATTTCATGGTATTCTGCCTCACCCTGGTCCTTGAGCTCTAGAGTCAGTCTGTCCATTTCTGTGCACGTCAGTATCTTCTTTATTATTTTTTCTTCCAGGGGGTGGGGGGAATGTCTTTGTTTTTCCAATTTTGTGTGAAGACCAGTCTTGCTGCCGTTAAAATATGCCACATTAAATATAATCCACCTTTGCTATATTTTTCTTTTGTAATCCATAACAGAAATAGTTCTGGCCCCAACTCTATCCTTTGATTTAATTGTCTTCCAACCACTTTCTTGTCTGGTGCCAAGATGCCCTAGCTTTCGAGCACTCCCACCACATATGGTAAAAGGTTCCTAGCACCCCATTGCTGAAATGTTTGAAGCCCACCCCTGATTATATATGGCCCTGGAACCATTACACCCCACCCCGAAAGAACCCTAACATTGCATGGAGAAAGTGCTCCCCAAAATGGCCAGAGGTCTCTTCACGCCATCTTCACCCCTCCCCCTCCCAATGTTTAATAAAAAGGAAGAGCATCCGTTCTGGGGAAGCTATTCCAAAATAGCCGTGTGAGCATGCAACCGAAGTGGCAAAATTCCACCGATGTTTAATTTTAAAGCTTGGACCGAGAACAAATCTGTGCTTTGAAAACAGCCGAGTGCAACCAGCCCTGCAGCTGGTGACAGAAAATTGTGCTGCTAAGTTGTGACAAAGGCTTGTATCCTGAATCTCTCGCCACTCAGGTCTATGGACTTTGGGTTTTAATGTTTTGAGAGAAAGGGAGTCGCAGGGGGGAAAGGCTGCCTCATTCAATGCAATAACAATTCTGCATTCTTACGCTGCTCCTCCCAAAGCCAGTTTAAGGATTCAGAAGCAGGAGTAGAAATGCCTCATTCCAGATTTCCAACATCATAAGCTGCAGGGTTTCGGGAAGGGTCTGATGCTGGGTTTAGCACAGCATAGCATAGCATAGCATGGCATAGCATAGCATAGCATAGCATAGCATAGCAAAAATAACAGAGTTGGAAGGGAACTTGGAGGACTTCTAGTCCAACCCCCTGCCTAGACAGGAAGCTCTATACCATTTCAGACAAATGGCTATCCAACATCTTCCTAAAAACTTCCAGGGTTGGAGCATTCACAACTTCTGGAGGCAACTTCTGTTCCACTGATTAATTGTTCTTACTATCAGGAAATTTCTCCTTAGTTCTAGGTTGCTTCTCTCCTTGATTAGTTTCCACCCATTGCTTCTTGTTCTACCCTCAGATGCTTTGGAGAATACCTTGACTCCTTCTTTATGGCAGCCCCTGAGATATTGGAAGACTGCTATCATGTCTCCCCTGGTCCTTCTTTTCATTAAACTAGACATACCGAGTTCCTGCAACTTTTCTTTGTATGTTTTAGTCTCCAGTCCCTTAATCCTCTTTGTTGCTCTTCTCTGCATTCTTTCTAGAGTCTCCACATCTTTTTTACATTGTGGCAACCAAAACTGAATGCAGGATTCCAAGTGTGGCTTTACCAAGGCTTTGTAAAGTGGTATTAACTCTTCACGTGATCTTGATTCTATCCCTCTGTTGATGCAGCCTAGAACTGTGTTGGCTTTTTTGACAGCTGCTGGTTTGCTGGACTCCAATCCTTCCCCATTCCTCTGAGCCTGTTGGGTTCAATCTTGAGTGTGCTGACTTAGAAGAAAGACCCATTAAGTCAGTGGGGTTGACTTTCAACTAAATGGGCTCGGTTCATAACCAGCCATTGGATTCCTTGCTGCGTTGTAGGAGGCAAATGACCACACTGTTCAGGCTCTTTGGATAAAAGCAAATTGAAAGAATAACTCTGCAAAAATGGACCTCTGGCTAAAGCAAGATTGTTGATCTACTTTAAGCCTCGGTGGCTTTTTGTACATGGTCACAGCAGGCGTGTTCGTGCTGTGTGGGAATGAAAGAGCGTTCTTTCTCCAAAATGGCTTGCCACCTGCAAAGCTTATATTAAAATAACCCAACACTACAAATCAGGATTGGGTGATCTCTGGCTTTCTGTGGACCTTTACTTCTCACTAATTCTAACCAGCATGGCCAAATGGGAGGATCCTTAGCAACGGCAACACCCAGAGAGTTCATGTTTACAACACTGTTGTGGGATAAGAAACAGAGGGACAGAATCAAGATCACATGAAGGGTTAATACCACTTTATAAGGCCTTGGTAAGGCCACACTTGGAATCCTGCGTTCAGTTTTGGTCACCACGATGTAGAAAAGATGTGGAGACTCTAGAAAGAGTGCAGAGAAGAGCAACCAAGAGGATTAAGGGACTAGAGACTAAAACATGAGGAACGGTTGCAGGAACTGGGTATCTCTAGTTTAATGAAAAGAAGGACTAGGGGAGACATGACAGCAGTGTTCCAATATCTCAGGGACTGCCACAAAGAAGAGGGAATCAAGCTATTCTCCAAAGCACCTGAGGGCAGGACAAGAAGCAATGGATGGAAACTAATCAAGGAGAAAGCAACTTAGAACTGAGGAGAAATTTCCTGACAGTGAGAACAGTTAGTCAGTGGAACAGAAGTTGCCTCCAGAAGTTGTGAATGCCCCAACACTGCAAGTCTTCAAGAAGATGTTGGATAGCCATTTGTCTGAAGTGATATAGGGCTTCCTGCATAGGCAGGGAGTTGGACTATATGACCTCCAAGGTCCCTTCCAACTCTGCTATTGTATTATATTGTATTGATGAATGCACAGGTCGAAGATAGGATTTTTCTCTGTGTGTGCCTTTGAGTCGGTGTTGACTTCCAATGATGGCATGGACTGTCCCTGCAGTTTCCTTGGCAAGATTTCAGAAGTGGTTTGCCAACAATTCCTTCCTAGGGCTGAGAGGGAAGGTGATTGGCCCCATAGTCACCCACTAAGGTGGGCTACAACTCAAAGTCACCAGAACAGATTTCTAGCCTGTTACCTTAATCACCACGTCATTTCTCATCCCGACAGTGAGAACAATCGACCACTGGAATGGCTTGCCTTCATAAGTTGTGGGTGCTCCATCACTGGAGGCTTTTAAGAATGGGCTGGGCATCCATTTGTCTGAAATGGCATAGGTGATGAACATATGGCATGCATGCCACTCTCTGTGGGCATACGTGCTGTTGCCACTGGCTCTTCCAGGTTCTGTCATGCTCATGTGCCCTGGAGAGCTGGTCCGTCACATATGTGCACCAGCCAGGTAGTCCTTCATGCATGTGCACTGGACAGCTGGCCCATTGTGCATGCACACTGGCCAGCTGTTCTCTTCTAGGTTCTGGCATTCACATGCATGCCGGCCAGCTGGTCTTTGAAGAGCAGCTGGCCAGCATGCCAAAGGTGGTATTCAGCAGGTTCTGACCAGTTCTGGAAAACCGGTAGCGGAAATTTTGAGTAGTTCGGAGATCTGATAAATACCAGCTCTGGCTGACCCCGCCTCCATCTATTCTCTGCCTCCCAAGTCCCAGCTGATCGGGAGGGAATGGAGGGGATGAATAATACACTATCCTTCCCTGCCATGGGCACCAAGCCATGCCCACCAAGCCACACCCACAGAACTAGTAGTAAAAAAATTTGAATCGCACCACTGCAGCATGTATGCGTGCACTGGAATTCAGAAGAGCAGCTGGAAATGGCACATATGCGCACTGGCCAATGCTTTTGGGTTCCAATGCTCTGGCATGTTCCAGTTTTGGCACTCGGTGCTGAAAAGGTTAACCATCACTAGTATAGGGTTTCCTGCTGGACCAGAAGACATCCAAAGCCCCTTCCAAATCTGTAAATCTGCTCAAATAAGATAGGCGGTTGATTGATTACACACCATCAAGTCATTCACAACTCTTGAGATGTATGGATAGATCTTCTTCAGATGATTTCTTCTGAAACTGGTCCTTTGACTCTATCAAGGGTGCACACATCAGTACTGAAACAAGGTCTATCCCCTTTGTTGCTGGGGTCATCTTCTTCTTCCCTTCCACCTTTCCCAGCATTAGAACCTTCTCCAAAGAGTTAAGATCTTGGCATACTATGTCCAAAGTAGGACATACTGTATGTTGCTGAGGAAATCTGCAATGGGATCACTTTCAGTGAAATTTCAGCTTGAAGCAACTCCTCCAGAATCAAAGCTTTGTTTCTGAAGGCACATGGATAGCAGCTGCTGTTAGAAAATCAGAGGACTGATCAAAGCAGATGAGCTCTGCTTAAGGAGGAGGTCTGGTCAAAGAGGTTGACAACATATCTCCACACTCTCAAGAGAAGAGAAGGATAGGTGGGTAGATAGAAGGGCTGTCTGTTGCATCTGATTGGATGGGGGAAACAGTACTTTGAATGTGTGTGGGAGCTCTATATAATAGCTACATCTTTTCCTAGGATCTTATGGCTACCCTCCACAGTTCCAACACAATGGACAGGGAAAACAAAAAGATTTAGTTTAAGGAATATATGCAACTCACAGTCACTTTGAAGTTCCTTTTTCCCTTCAAGTCAAAAACATTGTCCAGGCCTGGTGAATAGGTTATAACAATTAATTGGGATACTTTTAATTTTACAAATAAAACATACCAATAGTAACTTCTTACCGTGTTTTCTGAAAATAAGACAGGGCCTTATTTTCTTTTGACCCCTGAAATAAACACCTGGCCTTATTTTGGGGTGAGATCTTATTATTTTTGAGGTGCAGGAGGTGGCAAGCATGGTCACCTCAAGGCGGCTGCTGTGTTGCAATATTTTCAGGGAGGGCTTATTTTGGGGGGGGCTTATTTTAGGACATGCGCTCAAAAGCCCAATTGGGCTTATTATCTGGGGAGGTCTTATTTTGGGGAAAACAGGGTTAATCTGACAGGCCTCCCGAAAATATTTAGTAGGTGGTGATCTTTAATACCATAACCTTGCTCCAGAGAGTTATCTGAGCAAAGTGTTTGTTGTTATCATTTAGTTCAATAAAGAGGCATTATTAATGTTTGCTCTTGGGCTGGACTGTTGTGCCACAATTTGTACAGACAAAAAGTCAGCTGTGCTTCAGAGAGCATGCTGACATCATCAAGGATCTCTTTAAAAATTAGATCTACCCAAGGCATCTCTGAGCTCTGGTGCTTCCCCAGTCCTTCCCGTGATTGTCCTTGTTTGTTCTCGAGGTGCAGTTTAGCCTTCAACCTCCATGGCCCACCTACTTCCTCTCATCTCCTTCCAAAATGACTGTGCAAATATTTTCCCCCTCACCAGATGAAGCTCCTTCTGGTCTGGAGAAGGCAAGAGCTGAGCAGAGCGGAGGAAGTATAATATTTGCACACAACTCATTAGTTGAATTCTCATCCCTAAGACTTTAGCAAGAGTGTGATCTGGAACATCTCTTAGCAAATAACAAGCAGAAGGCTGTCAGATGGAAAGCAAGCATCAGGTCTTCCAGTAAGGGTAATTACCCATCACTTCTTAAAGCCAAAGGAAAGAAGAGTTGAGCCACTGCCACAGATGCCATCTGAAATGGATGGAAGGCTCATTATGACAACCATGTGCTTTCATGTGTTTAATTGGAAGATGAATTAATGAAAGGTTTGCCTGATTAACTGGACAGTTTTGTTTGGAAAGTCATTTTAGCTTTGCAGAGAGGGTGTAATTTCTTCTTTTTCTTTTCTAAATTACACATATAATTAAACTAAGACTAGCCTGTATTGGTGCTAGTAAAGTAGCATTGGATAGGGATATTCAGATCGCCCAAGGTCAGATTTACATCTTTGATTTAATTTGCCAAGGAGATTTGTGCTGCCAAATTGATTCAATTGTTCATTTATTTCATGTCAAGTTCCTTGAGTCTCAACTGTCCAAGCCGTTGACAGTCAAAATAGTAGAAGCAGCATCAAAGCTTTCATAATGATCAATACAATTGATAAGTAGGATTTGGAAACCCATTGATCGTTTAAATCCATCAAATAGCAATTGGGTAAGTACAGCACATCACAACGATAATTTTGTTCAAAGGTTTTATACAGAGGGGAATCTGGTAGAATCCCAAAGGTGCTTCTTCAAAAGGAACTGGACTTCCTGTGGTTTTTTTCCCCCTCTTGAAGACGTTATACTTCTCACCCAAGAAACATCTTCATGAACTGAAGATGCTTCTTAGATGAGAAGCAAAAGGTCTTCAAGAGAAAGAAGGCAGAAAGTCCAGTTGCCCTTTTGAAAGAGCACCTTTGGGACAACCATGACCTGGATGACTTAGAGGCTCCATAGACATCGGATAGAATCATTTCCTGTTAGAATATTCATGACTGGGAGAGACATGGGAACAAGGTCAGCCAATGAATAGGCATAGCAACTAAGTTAGCCAATGGGAGCTTAAGCAGATCTGAGTCTGTGCTGAGAATTGAAACTGAAACTACTCTGTCTGCTCTGAACTCTGAAATGAAACTGTTCTCTCCTGCTTGTGTTCTGCTTGTAACTTCTACCACATTGAAGCAATTTACTATTGATATTGTGCATTTATTTATCTGTTATTATGTATATAATGAAGTTAATGAATCCAGCTGAATCAGTTATCTGTGTGTGCTTTCTGCATTTGATTTTTCTGCAACAAACTCTGACATTTTCAAACCAAATCTTTGAATCAGATCTTCACAAGACCTTGGTATCCACTGAAAAAAGGAGGTATTAGCTGAGGAAAGATCTAGTGTGGAACATATGTTGAGCCACAGTGGCACAGTGGTTAGAGTGCAGTACTCCAGGCTACGTTTGCTGACTGCCGGCTGCCTGCAATTTGGCAGTTCAAATCTCACCAGGCTCAAGGTTGACTCAGCTTTCCATCCTTCCGAGGTGGGTAAAATGAGAATCCAGATTGTTGGGGGGCAAAAGGCTGACTCTGTAAACCCCTTAGAGAGGGCTGTAAAACCCTGTGAAGCGGTATGTAAGTCTACGTGCTATTGCTATTGTGAAAGTGATGTTCCGAAAGATTATTCATTTCAGAGCTAGCTGCCCAACACCTTTCAGATTTCTTCCCTCATCAGAAAAACAATTGTGAAACTTTGGCTTGAATAAAGTGCACAGGTGTTCTGTCTGGTACAAATGTTCATTTTTGCAGAAATCAAATAGCAGCAATCGCTTTAAGAAAGATTGCTTCAAAATGCATGCTGCAACAAATATTGGCTAGATTCATAGAATGTCTTAAGGACAGTTTCTTTTAATTGTGTTTGTTCAGTCAACAGCTACAGACTAGAATCACACAACACATTCAGACATAAAGCAGGACAGATGGACCACTGCGGTTGGATTTATGCAACATGCTAAATGTATATTTGTGTGATGTGCTCAGCCCTTTGGATAGTTAGCACAAGCATGCGAACATCTAACCCCCTATTTTCAATTATTTCTGGCATGCATTAACTGAAGTGTGAAAATCTGGTTAATTCTTCATTTCAAATTGCAATCAGTGTTAATCAGAAATTATGGTTAACCAGAAATAATAGCTGCTCTGGATTCTCATAACATATTTCACATCGGAGGACTTGCTGGCTGCAGCTAAAAGCTACATGGAATGAATGTAAGATATTATGGACATTTATACTAATCTCCCCAAAATAACTTAGTGTACAGTGTGAATTATGCAGTGGAAAAAAATCTATTTTAAATAAGTAAAATAGTTAAAGATCGCTGCCCCTCATATCGCTGAGTGAAATGTTTAGGCAGGATGCAAAATGCATCATTCAGATGTTGTCAGATTCCCCCAACAGCCTCAAGCAACATGCCCACAGTTAAGGATGATGGGCATGATTGTTTAGCAAAATCAATGACAGGATGTGGGATTCCTATCCTTCCCTGAGATAAATCTACTTCAGATCTAATAAAATTTAAAAAAGATAAAATATACCCCTTTTAATTGTCTATGGAAATTCTCAGTCAGCCAAGCCATGGTTGCCCCACAGGTGCATTTCAAGATGCAACTGGACTTTGTTTTTCCTTGAAGAGGTTTCACTTCTCATCCAAGAAGCTTCTTCGGTTCTGATTGAAGGGTGGAGAATAGAAGGAAGCTTCTTGGATGAGAAGTTAAACATCTTCAAGAAAAATAGTCCAGTTGCCTTTGAAAAAGCACCCTTGGACCCTTTTAATTGGGCTTACTTGGATGCCAGTACCATCATGTTCAATTTCAGATATCATCATGTTCAATCACCATATTCAACACTATAAAAAAGATAATGAGGCTCTAGAAAATGTGCAAAGAAGAGCAACAAAGATGTTTAGGGGACTGGAGGCTAAAACATGAAAAACAGTTTCAGGAATTGGCCATGGCTAGTCTAGTGAAGAGAAGGACTAGGGGAGACAGGATAGCAATATTTGAGGGGCTGCCACAGAGAGGAAGGGGTCAAGCTATTTTCCAAAACACCTGAAGATCAGACAAGGAATAATGGATGGAAACTGGTCAAGGAGAGATTCAACCTACAAATAAGAAGACATTTTCTGACAGTGAGAACAGTCAGCCCATGCGGCAGAAGTTGCCTTCAGAAGTTGTGGGAGCTTCATTACTGCAAGATTTCAAGAAGAGACTGGACAGAAATGGTGTAGGGTCTCCTGCTTGGGCTAAATGGGTGGGTGGGCTAAATGACCTACAAACTACCTTCCAACTCTGTTAGTCTGTTACAATTTTGCTTCCCCTCAAGAAACATGGGTAAGATTCATGCAACCTTTAAGTATTGCAGAGGAAGTAACTAAAGTATCTCTCATTTATTTTTGACAAAAGTTTCCAGGATGAGAAAAATTCCCTAAGGATCTCTTGATGAGCAAGGTGGTAATTAAACAAAATTTCCTGGAAAAAGAATATGCTAATCACTCAGAATTTGCTAATTAGCCACATACTAAATAGGCCTGGGGTTTGCAGGCAATGTTCATTTGTGAAATAATGGGAAATATTTTTACTTTATGGGTATGTCAACCAAAAGCATAACATATTTATTTTCTGACATTTCCTACCTAAAATGAGCAACAATCATATTGAAATGCCCAATGCTGCCAAAATAAAAATAAAATATATGTAAGGAATCAATCTAAATAAAAGACTTCTTGTCTATAGAACAAGTTCTAAAATTCTTTACTTACAAATCTCTTGGAAGAAAACTCCTTAGCCCACCAAATGCAGCTACTTTGGTTTTGTTGAGCAATAAAAGCAGCAATTTTTAAAAATCAAATGTTATAAATAAATGTGGCTATGGGCATCTTGGGATTTTTTAAAAAGCATATTTTCCTTTATTCTGCCTGGAAAGATGAGGAATAATTATCTATTTATCTTTATGATCTTTCTATCTGTCTGTTTATGTTCTAGCTTTCTGACAATTATTTAAATTTTGAGTATTATTTAAAACACGAAAGAGAGAAAAGAAAGGACACAACAGCACAAAAGAAAACCGCAATGTTATGCAAAAGGGATAGCTTTTAGGATGGATGGATGTGAGCTGTTTTTCTTCCTTAGCCCCATTTAGTATTTATGAATTTGTACTTCAGAATAGCTGAATTGTGATTTACAGCCAGTCGGGTGAACTAAGGGACTCTGTGAGCCATTTGTGATTCCAAACGAATAGAATAGAATAGAATAGAATAGAATATTCTTTATTGGCCAAGTGTGACTGGACAGACAAGGAATTTGTCTTTGGTGCAGATGCTCTCTGTGTACATAAGGAAAAATGAAATAGAATACATTCATCAAGAATCATAAAATACAACACTTAGAGATGGTCATAGGTTACTAATAAGCAATCAAATTATACTAGGGAACAAATAAAACAATATAAATTGTAAAGATACAAGCAACATGGTTGTAGTCATAAGTGGGAAGAGATAGGTACTAGGAAGGAAGAGAAGAATAATAGTAATACAGTCTTAATAGATAAATTGACAGTGTTGTGGGGATTAGTTGTTTAGCAGAGTGATGGCATTCAGGAAAAACTGTTCTTGTGTCTTGTTGTTCTGGTGTGCAGTGCCCTATAGTTCTACCCATTTTGAGGGTAGAAGAATTGCCCAGGATTGAGGGGTCTGTAGATGTTTTCACAGCCTTCTTTTTGACTCGTGCAGTATACAGGTCCTCGATGGAAGGCAGGTTGGTAGCCATTGGTTTTCTGCAGTTCTGATTATCCTCTGAAGTCCGTGTCTGTCTTGTCGGGTTGCAGAGCCAAACCAAGCAGTTATGGAGGTGCAGATGACAGACTCAATCATGCCTCTGTAGAACAGAATACTAGCTTTGCAGCAAGAATTAAATATCCGTTGTCCATGCTCGCTTTTGTAAATCTTCTTTTGTGTTTATGTTTTGGTAGCAGGAACTTTTCAGACATCATCATTGCAGAGTGGTGTCTTTTCTCAGGTGTGTCTTAAGTTGCATCTCCACCCACAGTCTGAAGTTCAATCCTGACCGGCTCAAGGTTGACTCAGCCTTCCATCCTTCCAAGGTCAGCAAAATGAGGACCCAGAGGGGGGGGAGGGGCAATAGGCTGATGTTATAAAATGCTTAGAGAGGGCTGTAAAGCACCGTAGAGTATATATCAATCTAAGTGCTATCACTATTGCTATTTCTACACAGGAGGGTGTGTGTACAGGCACAAAACAGACCCTGTTCTGCAGCAATCTTGTTCACCTTTGAAATAGAGAAGTTTTTAGGACCTTGGACAGTTCTTTAGGATAATGGAGCATGCTCAGTAGCCACAGAATAAAGAGCTGTAGAATGTATTTATTTTGCCAATAGGCATGTAATACTAAATAATGTTTGTTGTTGTTGTTGTTAGTTGTGAAGTCATGTCCGATCCATCACGGCCCCATGGACAACGTTCCTCCAGGCCTTCCTGTCCTCTACCATCCTCTGGAGTCCATTTAAACTCACGCCTATTGCTTTGGTGACTCCATCCAGCCACCTCATTCTCTGTCGTCCCCTTCTTCTTCTTTTGCCCTCAGTCTTTCCCAGCATTAGGTTCTTCTCCAATGAATCCTTCCTTCTCATTAAGCAGTATTTGAGTCTCATCTTCAGGATCTGGCCTTCTAAAGAGCAGTCAGGGTTGATCTCCTCTAGGACTGACCAGTTGGATTGCCTTGCAGTCCAAGGGACTCTCAGAAGTCTTCTCCAGCACCATAATTCAAAGGCCATCAATTCTATTTGTGTTTAAGGACCCTTTTATATAATAAAGGGGAAAGCATCACATTGTTAAAGCCAATCCCTCCAACTGCAGATGTTCCAGGAACTTTTCAATTGCCCTGAAGTCAGAAGGTTGCCCAACACAGCTGCCCAGAGTCACCTTGTACAGGAGATGGGTGTCATAAAAATTTAATCAATAAATAAACACACAAGAGAAACCATTCCCTGAAGAACCTTCTGACTGCAGGCTTCTAGCTGACATCAGAGTGTAATCAGGACCACCACAAATCTTTTCATACATTCATACTTGTCAACCAAACACAACCATCTGAGATGGATGAATTCAGTCACCCATGAGCGAAGGCAGGTCTATTAATACTTTGTCAAGTCCATTCGAAGAAATCAGTTTGGCGTTGGGTTAAACATATTTGATTTCTAAACATCAAACAGCTTCAGATACCCTCTTCTACAGGAGTGAAGCACCCTGAGATCTACGTATATGGCTGTGACAGCAAACCTATAGCATGCATGCCATAGGTGGCGTGCAGAACCATCTCTCCAGGCACACCAGGCATCACCCGTTGCTCTTCCAGGTTCTGGCGCACATGTCTTTGTGCATGTGGGAGTGCCAGAAACTGGAAGAGCAGCTTCCTGGTATGCATGCATCTACATGGGGCTCCCCTTGAGGTGCACCCGAAAGCTGTAGCTAGTCCAGAAAGCAGCCACGCGGGTGATTACGGGAGCGCCTAGACACTCCCACATAACACCTATCCTGCGCGAGCTGCACTGGCTTCCTGTGGTCTTTCGGGTGTGCTTCAAGGTCTTGACGACCATCTTTAAAGCGCTCCATGGCTCGGGGCCTAGTTATATGCGAGACCGCCTCCTGCCCCATACATCCCTCAGACCGATACGCTCCCACAGAGAGGGCCTCCTCAGGGTGCCGTCAGCTGGACAATGCCGACTGGCGACACCCAGGGGAAGAGCCTTCTCTGTGGCGGGGCCAGCCCTCTGGAACGACCTATCCCCTGAACTCCGCACCATCTCCGACCTCTGCCTCTTCCGCAAGTGTCTGAAGACACATTTATTCCATCTAGCCGGCCTAGCGTAACCTCCTTTATTGACTATTAGACAGTTTTAAATTTGGGATTTTTAATTCGGTTTTTAGCACAGGGTTTTACTAGAATAAGTTTTTTAAATTTTATATGTTTTGTATGTATTTTAACATTCCTGTGCGCCGCCCTGGGTCCGCTTGGAGAAGGGCGGGATATAAATTTAATAAAATAAAAATAAAATAAAATAAGCTGAGCTTCTGGTTTCTGGTGCATGCATGCATGCCAGCCAGTTAGTCTTCACGCAGGCATGCACACCAGAAACCAGAAGACGCATGCACACACCGGAAACCAGAAGCTCAGCTTCCTGGTGCGCGCATGCACGCTGGGGAACTGCTCTTCCAGTTTCCAGCGCTCCTGTGCATGTGTGCCATGGAGCTGCTCTTCCACTTATTGGTGCTCCCCACCCCCCATTCACATGGGTGCACACTTCCGTTTTGCCACTCAGTGCCACAAAGTTTCACCAACACTGGTATAGGGTATTTCAGTTTTAATTACAAATGGAGGGAGCCTTTCAGAAGAAAAACTGCGCGGCAGGTGATCAAATCGTATTGTCTGTGGTTGGAGATATTATATTTTGAACCTTTTCTTCTGGAAAATTGGCAGTGCCTGTCAGTTTGTGCCTGGAAAAGAAGCAACCAAGGGGGATTGTTTGTCTGGGAAAACAAAGACCACAGCACAGTGCACTGAGACGTTTTTCAAAGCTGGTGCATCAACAACTGCTGAAGTACACTAGCACCGTCTCCTTGCTCTGGGAAATTAATGAAGTGCTGATGGGGCTTTCAAGTTTTGTTATGGTTTGTAACATGGGAGCACTGGGGAAATGCACAAAATGAGCCGAGTAGCAGAGTATGCTACTTTTTGGAGTGTGTAATCCTTATTTTTACCGACAGTTTAAAATGGTTGCACTTCCTTAAAACCTTGCTTGCATTTGAGATTGAAAGCTGTTCAAAGGTGCTTTCAATGGGTTTTAGGAGATGAATGGTGCAGCTCGTGCTGAGAACATTAAGGAGACATTATGCATAGGGTTTTTGCATAGGGAAATTATGCGAAGAATGGAGGCCTTTGAACTCTGGTGCTGGAGGAGACTCCTGCGAGTCCCTTGGACTGCAAGGCGATCCAACCAGTCAGTCCTAGAGGAGATCCACCCTGACTGCTCTTTAGAAGGCCAGATCCTGAAGAGGAAACTCAAATACTTTGGCCACCTAATGAGAAGGAGAAGAGCCTCATGCTGAGAACGATGGAGGGCAAAAGAAGAAAGGGACGACAGAGAATGAAGTGGCTGGATGGAGTCACTAAAGCAGTCGGCGTGAGCTTAAATGGACACCAGAGGATGGTAGAGGACAGGAAGGTCTAGAGGAATGTTGTCCATGGGGGCACAATGGGTCAGACACAGCTTCGCAACTAACAACACCAACAATGCATAGGGTGTCTGTATGATAGGAGATTTGGGATTGGGATTTGGTTTTTGAGCATGGATAAGAGAGCTTCACACTGCTCAGGTTCACACAACATGCTAAACCAGCAGCCTCCAACCTTATGGGCACTAGAGACTAGTTCCTTGGAGAGAGGGGCTTTTTTACAGACCAGAGGGGCCATAGTTTTGCATGCTGACTGCATCCCATAGATGGGGCTTCGCTTGTTTGCATGGCCCAGTTTTTGGCGTGATGTGGACCTGTGCCAGTCCTTGGATCAGGGATTGTGGGCACCTGTGCTAAATAAACACAATGGCATAAAGGTGTTGTGTGAAGCTCCCAATGATGGCTTGAACAATTAACTATCAATAAGCAAATCATGGTTTGTCACAATGTATAAGCTCAGGTGATGTCATGCAGGAGTGACAATGTGGTGTGGGCCATAAAAGCCCGAATGACAGCTATGATTGAAATTCCCCTGTTTTATGTGCATAAAATGAACATAATGTGCAGCACCCACAATAAACAAACAGTGCTTGAATTGTACCGTTGTAGATAACTTTTTTTAAGGGGACGCGGTGGCTCCATAGCTAAGACGCTTGTCGATCAGAAAGGTCCGCAGTTTGGCAGTTTGAATCCCTAACGCCGTGTAACGGAGTGAGCTCCCATTACTTGTCCCAGCTTCTACCAACCTAGCAGTTCGAAAGCAGGTAAAAATGCAAGTAGAAAAATAGGGACCACCTTTGGTGGGAAGGGAACAGCGTTCTATGCGCCTTCGACATTTAAATATGCCGGCCACATGACCACAGAGACATCTTCGGACAGCGCTGGCTCTTTGGCTTTGAAATGGAGATGAGCACCGCCCCCTAGAGTTGGGAATGACTAGCATATCTGTGCAAGGGGAACCTTGACCTTTACCTGCCCAATTATATCCATGGGCATTGCATATAGGTTCTCCGCAATTAGAAGCACATTTCCATCAACTCGAGCTGGGAATGAGTTTCAGGTTATGGCTGCCCAGCCACGTCTGTCATAGGCTCGGATATCCTTTTCTTGTTGAGAATAAGAATATATGAAGCGTTGCAGTCATAACATTCTCTTGGCTTCGGGAGGGAAGCCACAATAATATGATGCCAGATGCCACATAATGGTGGGGTCAGCTGTGAAAACGAATCTCACATCTTCCTCTCCTTCCTGAAAATGTTCACTGCGGCTCATGCGCCTCATTTGCATCTGACAATTCTAATATTGCTAATGAGTGCTACTTCAGCAGGCAAGGAGGGAAGAGTTATTTTTCACAAACCAAGCAGGGAACGTATAACTTGGGAAACAGCCCCTGGGGTTCTTCCCCTTCCCCTTTTCTTCTCCCCTCCCCTCCCCACTCCACCAGATTTTTATTCAAAGATCTACAGAGTATTTTCTTAAGGAGGATTTTTTTTTAAAAAAAAAAACCTGTTTCTTAAGAAGCTGCCGCTTCATTTTCTCCAAACCGTGGCTCATATTCCAGATGGGTTAGACCAAGGGTCAGCAAACTGCAGCTCTGGAGCCACATGTGGCTCTTTCATCTCTCGGCTGCGGCTCCCTGTCACCAGTCGGCTCCACAATTGATAGGGCTTTTGGTTAGGACAGATAGAGGAAAAAGAATGCCGCGCTAGGAGGAGACTCTATGGTGGGGGAACCGGACCTCCAGTTGGCAGAGGAAAAAAGATAACATGCTAGGAGGAGACTCTATGGTGGGGAAAAACTGACTTTTGGTTGGCTCCAGAATTGAATAGGGGGCTTCCGTTTACAACCTTTGTGGCTCTTTGAGTGTTTAAGATTGCTGACCCCTAGGTTAGACCAATGATGGCAAACGAGTGCCGAAAAGGGAGCGTGCGCACACTCATCTAGGCTGCAACCCGCAAGAGGAGCTGCCCAGGAGCATGCGCGCACTGGAAAATGAACTTCCAGTTTCCAGTGCGCATGCTGTTCTTCTGGTTACTGGCACGCATCTGCCTCTGACAATAGCTGGCCGTCACGTATGCGCATGCCAGAAAATGGACCTGCTGTTCCTGTTTCCGGCACTGCCGCACGCATGAAGTCCAGCTGATTATCACGCATGCATGTGTGCCCGAAACCCAGAAGAGAAATGGGCAACGCCACACGTTCCAGGTGACATGGCTCCATGTGTTACTTCTGGCACGCGTGCTGTAGGTTTGCCATTACGGGGTTAGACCATGAGTGTAAGACTCGATTTCTTTGAGAGGTGCCTCAGAGTTGTGTTTGACCTCGAAGGGGGCAGAGGTGGCACGGCCAGGGTGAATGTGGCCAACTTGACGTCACTCGTGTTGGGGGCACCTGTTGCGGCCCTCCCAAGCTCCGTTTTTGGCTATGACAGCCTCCTGCAACTGTCTGCCCATGAAAACGGAGCTCGGGAGGGCTCCCAAGCTCCATTTTCTCTGGTAGAGGCACTGCAGGCTGGTCCTTCACTGTTTCCAGGGTGGCCTCATGGGCCAGATCTGTTCTGAACTAGGCTTCCCCAAAAAGCACAAAGCAGATTCCTCATCCCGACAAAACCCCTTTTATTAAAGGCATGTGAATTCCTCTCACACACATTCAGCAAAGGCCTGGGAAACAATTTTTCAAAGGAGTAATTATGACTACAGAGCTTATCTCTCTTGGAAAGCTGTAAATATTTTCCAAATGATTCCAAATGCAAGGAAAGACTGGACACAGAGTCTCTGAGATTCACGGACACATCTTCACACTCCTGAAATGAATCTAAGGACCAAACAAATGTTTCCTGCAAAAGCCCACTCTCCTTTCACTCTTCTTTTATTTACTATGGGAAGGGCCAATCACCTTCCACCTGTGACTTTACTCCCAAGTCTACCTTGATTTCTTAGCTGTTCTTTTCTTCTGGCAGCTCTGCACATGTGCACATTGGAAACAGGCTCCAGCTATTCCTCTGCCTCCCTGCTAGACGGCCTCAGCCCCTCTCTGCCTCCGACACAGAGCCCTCATCAGAGCCTTCCCCAGCCTCCAGGACTGGCCCATGTTCCTCCCCAAACTCCTCACTGTCCGACTCTGCTGCCAGCTCTGCTGGCCGCTGGCTGCTGGCAGGCCACAACAAGATCTAAGCACCCTGCGAGCTGGATCTGGCCCCGGGCCTTGTGTTTGACACCCCTGAGTTAGACCGTCTATTATCCCTAGCCAGCATTGCTGATAAACCAAGTTAAGAAAAGCGGATGTGCATCGCTGAAGCTGAGTTAGTAAAAAGATGGAGTGGCCTTCAATTTCTGCTGGTCTCCCCTTGAGACGCCTGTGCTTTTTCTTGTGTCAAAGGGCAGCTATGGGGAAAGGTGAGCCATAAATTCTGATGGTGCCAAGAGCAGCACTTTCCTAAGTGAAAAATAAGGGAGCCTTCACCAAAGCAATTTAATGCTGAGTGAGATACAATTTTTGCTCTGCCTTCAGGGTCCAGGTTGTGGCTTGCCATAAAATGGTTCGGCCTACATGTGGATGGTTATCTCTTGATGTTAATATTGGCTTAATTTCAAGGGACCGTCTGCAGTCGATGGGGTGAGGTTCTCCTAGACCAGGGGTCGGCAATCTTAAACACTCAAAAGAGCTATTTGGACCTGTTTCCCGCAGAAAAGAAAACACCGGGAACCACAAAACCTTTCCCATGCCTGAGTATTTCCTGAGCTGCCACAGAACTGGCATATGTAGTTGAACTAAACATTCTGTTTTCTTATGAAAATTTTCTTTCCTTGGATTTATCCATGGTTGGCCTACCGGGGGTTGAAAAGTTCAATAAATCGCATGCCGGGGGTGTCGCAATTGGTGGTTGTGATGCATATTTTGAGTGACATGGAGCCTCAGCAGAGGGATGAAAGAGCCACATGCAGCTCCAGAACCGCAGATTGCTGATCCTTGTCCTACACTGATGGATAGATAGATGGATAGTTACGTGCCTCTTAGTAAATGCATAGATCAGGGATGGTTAAACATTTCGCCACCGAGTGTCAAAGCTGAGTGCGCCAGAGTGCCAAATGCTGGAAGACAGCAGCTGGCCAGTGTACACGCACACCAGCCAGCTGGTCTCTTCTGGGCCCCAGGGCACACAAGTGTGCCAGCCATCTGGTCTTCAAAAACCAGCTGGCTGGCACTCACACACATGCCAGAACCCAGAAGAGCAGCTGGTGATGGCATGTGTGCCCACAGAGAGGGCTCTGTGTGTGCCACTTGTGGCACACGTGCCATAGGTTCGCCATCCCAGGCATAGATGAAAATTCTCCAGGATGAGCACAAATCCTAGCCATGATTTGTTGCAGAAAACATTTGGGTGCGTTCATACAACATGCTAATGTCTTCGTGCAACTCCAGTCCACAAATGCATAGTGAATTGTCCCATTCTTTCAAAAGCACCCACTTCCATTCAATGTATTAAATCAACGCCAATGGACGAAAGGAATGACCTTCAAGGACAGGTGGAAGAGCCCCAAGGTAATGATCAGATAAAAGAAATTGGAGAAGATCTGTAACCTGAATAAGAATCTCAGACAAGACCCTAACTGGTTTTCATGAAGATAAATGGAGAGAGGGTTACTGTAACCTTATAATAAAAGCAATTTTGGTGTCCAGTCTGATGTCTATGGAGATTCTCAGTCATCCAGGTCATGGTTGTCTCAAAGGTGCTTTTTTTTACTCCAAGAGGCAACGGGACTTTCTGGTTTTTCATCCAAGAAGCTTCTTCCCATCCAATCTACCTCGAGGGGCTGACCTCAACAAAGCAATTCAGTAAGCGGGGGGGGGGGGGGGGGGTCTGATAAAATTCTCTTATTGGATGTTCAGATAGCTCCAATATTTTCCCTGAACGGATTTTTCCTTTTTTTTTCTCCTGTTTTTTTTTAAGGTGGATGCAATAAGTTGTTTATAATAAACATTTTGTCCTCATTTCTCTAAATCCATAAACTACTATAAGGAGAACATTGCTTTGCGACCTGGAAGTGAATATTCATTCATCTGGAAGAGAATCTCAAGTCACCTCCAGATGTGAGATCAAAACCGCAGGCCCGTCTCACAGAAGGTGCTCGAAATTGTCAAGAGCCAGCATGATATTGTTTCACCATGGGGGCATCCCATGCCCCATAAGTTGTTCTAGTACCTGTAGGACGTTAGCACCCACCCCTCTCCTAGAAGAATGAAATATCCTAGCAAATATTATATTTCCCTGGATGAGAAGTAGAGAAACATGTTTTCAGCAGGAAAAAGACTCACTCTTAATAGCCCGCCCCCCTTTGTCAATTGGCCATTAAGGCCTGAGCCAGTATATTCTACATAGCAAAGATCTACCTCCTTCAGGAGGTCCCATCTAGCAAACAGAAACTCACCACATGACACCTGGGAAGATTATATCAGCCAGCAAGGCTCAAACAAACCTGGGAGACGGCCCACAAAGTTAGCTAAGACCCCTGCCCCCTGAAGTCTGACAGCCAATGGGATACATTTCTTACCCAGGAACAGGAAACAGAGACGCAGGGCCCAACAGAGGGTATAAAACTCAGGCTCTCTCAGCATTTCAGCCCTTTTCTGCTCAGGAACTCAAGCCATGGGATCCTGGCCACCAGTCAACCATCTTTCCAAATAGCCTCCGTGTTTCCGGTGTCTTTTTCCCCACTTGGAACTGAACCCAGATGGACATTTCTTCCATCATACCCTTTACGGTGGCATTTGTCCAGTAGAATTGACTCACTTAGTTTGAGAAGCCACTCCTGAGCAGCCAGTGGGTTCCTGCTGACTTTCTTTGCTCAGTCTTGTGACCGTGCGTTAGAAGACTGGATCCCTTCCCCAGGACCATATGGGCTTCCTCATCTATAATACAATACAATACAATACAATAGCAGAGTTGGAAGGGACCTTGTAGGTCTTCTAGTCCAACCCCCTGCGTGGGCAGGAATCTTATACCATTTCAGACAAATGTCTATCTAACATCTTCTTAAAGACTTCCAGGGTTGGGGCATTCACAACTTCTGGAGGCAAGCTGTTCCAGAGGTTAATTGTTCTGTCAGGAAATTTCTCCTCAGTTCTAAGTTGCTTCTCTCCTTGATTAGTTTCCACCCATTGCTTCTTGTCCTGCCCCCAGGTGCCTTGGAGAATAGTTTGACTCCTTATTCTTTGTGGCAGCCTCTGAGATATCGGAACACTGCTTGCTATCTAGAGACAGAACAGCAGGGAGACCAAGCAACTGATTTCAAGCATGTTATTTGGCTAGATCAACTGGATTCCAGTCCCAAGCCCATTTTACAGCAGAACTCTAACCTGGGATTGAGGCCCAGCAGTGCTGTTTTCTTCCCCCTTGGGCAATGAAGTGCCAACAAAAATAGACTCCAAACAGAGACACTGATGCATGCAAAATGAAGGTATTTGGAAAACTACAAGAGCTACAAAATTATTTCTAAAGGATGAAGCCAGGACCACACCTGTCTTACGGCTGTAGAAGACTGAGGGTCATTGCATTGGAGAAACAGGAAACCAGGCACAAAGGATGGTGGAATGAAGTTTTCTAGAAGATGGCATAGCTGTTGTGGCCCGCCAGCAGCCAGTGGAGCTGGCAGTAGATTCGGACAGTGAGGAGGTTGGGGAGGAACATGGGTCAGTCCTGGAGACTGCGGAAGGCTCTGAGGAGGGCTCTGTGTCGGAGGCAGAGAGGGGGCCAGAGCTGTATGCCAGTTATCAGCTGCCTTCAGAGTCAGACATCAGTGAGGCAGACGAACAGCTGGAGCCTGTTCCCAGTGTGCGCATGCACAGAGTTGCCAGATGAAGGGAACAGCTAAAGAACGGGTTGACTTGTGAGTAAGGCCACAGGTGGAGGAGGAATGGGCCCTCCCAGAGGAAATAAAAGAGGAGCAAAAGGGGAGTGGAGTTTGCAGGAGACAATTAGTTCAATTAATTGATTCCTGACTCTCCGAGACTCCTGGCCAAGTTTTGCAGATATCAGCCTGTCAGCTCTCCAAGCCAGATAAGGTCTGTGACTATAAATCCTCCCTTGAAAGACTTTGCTGGATGTCAATGAGCAGAATTCACAATCAGTTAAGAAAAGGGGTTTTTTGTCGGGACCAGGAGTTTGCTTCATGCTCTTGGGAAGCTTCGGTCAGAACAATGGCATACTGAAGCATCCTCCACGACCACATCTGTTAGAAAGTGAGATCACATGGCAACATATTGCCGTAAGCATCCCATCTCCCTTCCTAAGCTCCAATTCTTACTCCTCTAACATTCATTAATTGTTTCCTGGAATCAGCTGCTCATGTACAAGAGCGTTTCTGCTGATGGATTTATTTGTTTTTTCCGGTCCAGATGGATGCAGGCTTAGACTTAGATTCCATCATCCGAAATAAAAACCCAAGATGCTGTGTCTTCTCCACTCCAAATGCAAACTTAACTGGGCTGTCAGAAGGGGCCCGGGAAGAGAGGGAGAAGTGGGGAGGGGGACAGGATGAAAGCAGCATGGCCCTGTTGTGATACAAGCGCTTCCTCTTTTGTACCCTGTACTGACATCCCAGCCATGTAAGAAAGAGACCATGTAAAAAGGGAGGCAGAGCTCACAACACAATAGCACACTCTGCTCTTCCCATTTTTTTTTCTCCTCAAAGGCCTCTAATGTGCACTTCAGCTTTATTGAAACATGAGCAATATGAGAGCATGGAAGACAAGCCTCATATTGCTCATTTATTTATTTATTTTAATTCGTCAAATGTGAATTAGATAACAGATACAAGTATAAACGTGATTATGAATACATGAAATGAATACGAATACAAGGGAACATTAGGACAAGAGCGGTAGGCACACTGGTGCGCTTATGCACACCCCCTTAAAGACATCTTAGGAATGGGGTGAGGTCAACAGTAGACGGTCTAAGGTTAAAGTTTTTGGGGGTTGGGGAAGTAACAACAGAGTCAGGTAGTGCATTCCAGGCGTTGACCCCTCTGTTGCTGATATCGTATTTTCTGCAATTGAGTTTGGAGTGGTTTATCTTGAGTTTGTATCTATTGTGTGCTCGTGTGTTGTTGTGGTTGAAGCTGAAGTAGTCATTGACAGGTAGGACACTGTAGTGGATAATTTTATGTACTACGCTTAGGTTGGATCGAAGGCGGCGTAGGTCTAAGTTGTCAAAGCCCAAAATTTCAATCCTGGTGGCATAAGGGATTCTGTTGCGAGCAGAGGAGCGGAGGACTCTTCTTGTGAAGTATCTCTGGACTTGTTTGATTGTATTAATGTCTGATATGCAGTGCGGGTTCCAGACAGATGAGCTGTATATAGAATTGGTCTGGCAAAAGTTTTGAATGCCCTAGTTTGCAGTTCGATATTACCGGAGAAGAAGCTACGCAAGATTGGGTTAACAACTCTTGAATGCCTTTTTGGCAATGCTGTTACAGTGAGCTCTAGCACATCGTTTTTATGTCCATCCCATGCTCCAATCCCCCACTGCCACGCTGGCAGTTCCACCCATCCAGTTCCGCTCAGGTGCAGAGGTGCAAAGACAAAGGACGACCTTGGCTTTCTAGAAAGCAATTTTGTTTTGGCTACATCGCATCTCACTCCATACAATCCCCCCTACCATTTTCCCACAGTAGAAAATGCATAACAGAATAATAGAAAGTGTGGCAGGCCAAAGATCCCCCCCAAAAAAGATGGCTGCACGCCTGACGCTGGTCACCTGATTTTCCACAGATCAAAAGAGATGAATTTGGGTCTCCCTGCTCTCAGTCCAGCACGTCCACTACTATAAGTGTATTCCAGGCTCAGGTTGTGGAGGAAAGAGACTTCAACTTAACGAAGAAATATAATATAGTTCATCCAGTGTTGGGCTTAATGCAGAAGCCCCCAGTCAGCTAGGAGAAGGGGGGGGCGTGTCCAAACATGAGCCACTTCCATGTCCTGATTATCTGGACTAGAAAAGGCTAGTGGAGATGAAAGGACCGTCACTTATAAGTGGCAACTACCAGTGACAGTTAATGGTTGTAAGCAATCTTTTAGGCAACCAAGCAACATTAAGGCATTCTCTTTGGGCTTTAATAGTTTAAACTATTTTTTTCATTTAAAGCCATTTTTTTTCTTTTTCCTTTCCACAAAGTTCCCAATTGATCCGTTAACGCTGTTTTCAACTCAAAATGTTTTCTCCCAATTCCAAATTCAAAGTTTTTGTATCCGTATTAAATCATCTCACCTGATCCCATCACTTCATTCAGACACTGCTCCTGCACCAATAGTTAGTCCGGTTGCCTCAGCTTCAGGGTGGACATTTTGCAATGTCCGCCACCCCTGATGTCGGTTCGAAGAGCTTGTGCCCCTGACCTGTGAGGAACCAGTTTCATTCCTCTTGGTCGCTCAAGACTCAGCTCCTTCTTCACCATCCCTACAAGATGGTTCCAATCGAAAGATTCCTCTGACAATGGTTGGTCAGCCTGGATTTTCTTGGAACTCATCAGAGCCTGCACTTTTCCAGACTGTCTCACTGCGGCGCTTCCGATCAGCTGACTGCTCGCTGCAGTTTGGCAGTTCAAATCTCATCAGGCTCAAGGTTGACTCCGCCTTCCATCCTTCCGAGGTGGGTAAAATGAGGACCCAGATTGTTGGGGGCAAGAGGCTGACGCTTAGAGGGGGCTGGAAAAGCACTATAAAGGGGTGTATATAAGTCTAAGTGCTATAGCTATCTTTCCCAGCCACTCAGGGCCAGCATCAAACAGAGAGATGATGTTTCAAAGCCAATTCCAAGCTCTGGAGAAGTGATAAGATCTGCCCAAACAGCTTTTCAATTTCCTCCTACAAACTGTTAGTAGAGAAACTGGGTGGGTTAATTCCTCTAAGGGAAAGAAGTCTGCCACCAGTTATCAAGGGCAGGATTCCCTCTTCACAAGGGCAGAAGCTCTGCAAATGAAAAAAAAGAAACCATGGTACAAGCCATCTTTTGAAGTCTTTGTGGCTTACTGACAACATATAGTAGCCCAGCAGGAGAGAGGATTGAACAATGAAAGAGGATGTTTGCAAACAGCCTTTGGCCACTTTGTTGTTTAGTCAACACAAGAAAGCAGAAGAATTTATTTGCCATTCCTGTTGGAAAGAAATTTCCCAAATGACCTTTTTCATAACATTAAGAACTGCTCAACTAAGTTTGAAAAAGTCACTGCATGAGAAGTGGCTATGAATTTAATCAGACCTTGCATATCTTCAGCTCAGTATTAGCTACACCAGGCTCAGTTTTGTGGCAATATATAGCTAACCTTAAGGGACACGGTGGCTCAGTGGCTAAGATGCTGAGCTTGTCGATCAGAAAGGTCGGCAGTTCAAATCCCTAGCACCGCATAACAGACTGAGCTCCCGTTACTTGTCCCAGCTTCTGCCAACCTAGCAGTTCGAAAGCAGATAAAAATGCAAGTAGAAAAATAGGAACCACCTTTGGTGGGAAGGGAACAGCGTTCTGTGCCTTAGTCATGCCAACCCCGTGACTATGGAGACATCTTCGGACAGCACTGGCTCTTCGGCTTAGAAATGGAGTTGGGAACAACAAGCACACATGTGCAAGAGGAACCTTTACTTTTACCTTTTTATAGCTAACTTTAACCAACCTTTGGTTGATAGTTGGAATGGAGCCCATCAGGATATTCCACACCTGTACGTTAGATTGAGAAAGCAGGAACAATCCTGGAAAATGGCAACGGCAAATATTTCCATGTTGCTCCCCAAAATTAACATGGATGTTTTGTATGAAAGCAGCAAGAACAAAACTCCATTGAAAGGAGACTTCTTGCTTAGATGGTCTAAACCAGTGCCTTTTTATCTGACCCTTCAATACAATACAATACAATACAATACAATACAATAGCAGAGTTGGAAGGGACCTTGGAGGTCATCTAGTCCAACTCCCTGCCTAGGCAGGAACCTTATACCATTTCAGACAAATGGCTAGCCAACATCTTCTTAAAGACTTCCAAGGTTGGAGCATTCATAACTTCTGGAGACAAGCCGTTCCACTGATTAATTGTTCTAACTGTCAGGAAATTTCTCCTCAGTTCTAAGTTGCTTCTCTCCTTGATTAGTTTCCACCCATTGCTTCTTGTTCTGCCCCCAGGTGCTTTGGAGAATAGTTTGACTCCCTCTTCTTTGTGGCAACCCCTGAGATATTGGAACACTGCTATCATGTCTCCCTTAGTCCTCTTTTTATTAAACGAGACATACCCAGTTCCTGCAACCAGTTCCTTCAAATATGTTGAAGCTGCAATTCCCAAAATTCCAAGCCATCCTAACCCATTCCCCTCTAGATCTTTCAATGTCGCCATGGCAACACATCTAGAGAGCCCCAGCATAAGAATTCCAATCTGGGGTGACCAGCAGCAGCCCTCAAGCATGCATGTCCACAAGAAGAGCAAGGAAAGGGGTGGAAATAATGGCAGGTGCCCATCATGCATATGACATGACCAGTGGTGGGATTCAAGAAAATAATAATAATATTTTTTACTTACTGGTTCTTTTTTTTCTTCATAAAGTTTGTTTTCCTTTCAAATACAATATATTCACAAATATACATTCTTATAGATACTATTAACATTTATCTATTAACTATTGACATTTATCATTATCTTCTTATAAATATCAAAAACACAATTGGTGTCACTGTCTTGCCATCCCGTATCTCCATCTTATTTTGCAACAACCCTGCTCCTTCTTTCTTCCCAACCTCCCTTCTCTGTCTTCTTCTTTCCTCCTCTCCTTCCTCTTCTTCCCCTCCCTCTCCCCCTCTCCTCCTTCCTTCTCCTCCTTCTTACCCTCTCTCCTACTCTTATTTCCCCTCCCTTACTTCCTCTGCTTTACCCTGTCTTCCTTCCCTTCCTCATCCTCCCTCCTTCCCATTGTTGTACTTATTTCTTTTCTCTGATGGATTCTCGGGGTGGCATTCCAGCGAACCCAACTTTATATTTGCAGGCCTCATTCTGTGGGCGTGGCTTGGTGGGTGTGGCAGGGGAAGGACACTGCAAAATCCCCATTCCCTCCCCACCCCACTAATCTGATCTCCAGCTCCGTTCTCCTGTGCAGAGTAACTGAAGAAGATCCAGCCGATCAGCTGGAACTCAGAAGGTAGTGAATAGATGTGGGCGGGGCCAGCCAGAGGTGGTATTTGCCAGTTCTCTGAACTACTCAAAATTTCTGCTACCGGTTCGCTAGAACTGGTCAGAACTGGCTGAATATCACCTCTGGGTATGGCTTACCTGTATCAAACATTATGATGTCATTACACAAGGGTAGATTTTTGCCATGATATCACAGTGCAGACCTGTCCTGATGCCCTTGAGGCTTAGCAGATTCTGATCTTGCTACCCTCAACTTTCTTCCAAGCATGATGAACTCCCGGATTTCACTGTCTTCAGGTTCCCTTGAAAAAAGATAGATTTTTTCAGGGAGAGGAGGTTATGAGACAGCTGTATTTCTCAACTTCAAAGACTTTGAGATAAGGGGATTTCGAATCCCAGAATTCCCCAACCAGCATGCTGGCAGGGCAATTCTGGGAACTGAAGTCCACATATTTTAAAGATGCTAAGCCTGAGAAACCCTGACATGCAGGCCCTTCCCTTGAGAAATATACAGCCTGTATATTTGCAGCCCGCATTCCCAGCTGGAAGGGTAATGCTACTGAAGTGTATTTTTATAATTGGACATGCAAATTCAATTTCATTTTCTACCAGGAAACATTTGGGATGGGTTTTTTTGTTTTTTTTTAAATGGGATGAATGACTAAGAAACAACACAATAGATTTAAGGATGGTGAAAAATAATCAAGGGATCTATCCTCTGTCTTCCTTTTAATAAAAGGGCTTAACAGAATAATAGAGTTGGAAGGGACCTTGGAGGTCTTCTAGTCCAAACTCCTGCTCAAGCAGATCATCCTATACCATTTCAGACTGTCCATCCTTCCGAGGTGGGTAAAATGAGGACCCAGATTGTTGGGGGCAAGAGGCTGACTCTGTAAACCGCTTAGAGGGGGCTGGAAAAGCACTATAAAGGGGTGTATATAAGTCGAAGTGCTATAGCTATCTTTCCCAGCCACTCAGGGCCAGCATCAAACAGAGAGAGGATGTTTCAAAGCCAATTCCAAGCTCTGGAGAAGTGATAAGATCTGCCCAAACAGCTTTTCAACTTTAGTAGCATTACCCTTGCATTTCAGACAAGTGTTTGTCCAATCTCTTCTTGAGATGGAGCACCTACAACTTCTGAAGACAAGCCATAACTGTTCTAACTATCCAGAATTTTTTTCCTGGTGGTGGAGCCATCTTCCAATGAACTTGCTTGACAGTTGACTCAGGACCAAGTAGAACAAAAGAAGTGGAATTCCTAGAGTCAAAGATTTATGTCTGAATGCCACATAATGCCAAGGAAGTTTAATTAATTCTCAGGAAGATCTAATACAATGGGTTATAAAACCATTGGGTCTAATCCACAGGGATTTTTTTCTGTTTGTTTATTGTATGTATTAGATTTTGCGACTGCTACCATCCCACAGCTCTTCTGTTTCTGCACTTTGGTGCTTTTACAATGGAATTCATTCAGCAGCTGCTATATACAACATATCTCCTAAAAAAATGTCATGAGAAGGAATTGTATCTCCTAAGTATGATTGAACTTCACCCTCCATTCTCCTACACATCTCTTTTTAGGAGGAGAAATACTTTTTGCAGTTAACTAGCAGCAGAATCATTCCCTAGTTAATCAAACTATACTTGGGATTAATCTGTAAAAAAACGCAACCAAGTGATTTTCATTTTTGCTAGTCTGGGTAAGATGTCACTTTAGATAAAAAGGTAAAGGTTCCCCTTGTACCTATGTGCTAGTTGTTCCCCACTCTAGGGGGCGATGCTCATCTCTGTTTTAAAGTTGAAGAGCCAGCACTGTCCAAAGATGTCTCCGTGGTCATGTGGCCAGCATGATTAAATGTCAAAGGTGCATGGAAAGCTGTTCCCTTCCCACCAAAGGTGGTTCCTATTTTTCTACTTGCATTTTCACATCCTTTCGAACTGCTAGGTTGGCAGAAGCTGGGACAAGTAACGGGAACTCACTCCGTTACGTGGCGCTAGGGATTCGAACTGCCCAACTGCCGACCTTTCTGATCAACATGCTCAACATCTTAGCCACTGAGCTCCTGTGTCCCTTCCATAAGAAATTTAGGGTCACATAAATAAATACCAGGTTTTCATTCCCTCCCCCATGTACCCCAAGATTAAGACCATTGATAGATTCATGCAGAACCAAGTCAGAACCAAGCTGGGACAAGTAACGGGAACTCACTCGCTTATACTCGCAAGGGATTTGAACTACTGAACTGCTGACCTTTCTGATCGACAAGCTCAGCGTCTTAGCCACTCAGCCACCGTGTCCCACAAGCCACTTTAGATAACTGTGTAGAATTTTGCCCTTTTTTTTTTTTTTTTGCAAATTCCGTTATTTTCTTTTTAATGCATTAGATCAGTTTGTGATTGGGTAGCTGAAGCCCCAGAGCTATTTGCAGGGAGGAATCAGAAAAGTCAAGATGGCAACTGTGATTGGTATCACGGATGGCAACTGTGATTGATATGTGACTGATATTTACGTGCCATCTTAACTTTGCATTATCTCTCTCTGGGACATGTCCTATACACAATAATACACAATAACACAATAGCAGAGTTGGAAGGGACCTTGTAGGTCTTCTAGTCCAACCCCCTGCGTAGGCAGGAGGGTTGGACTAGTTGGACTAACTCGCTGTTGTCAGTCAAGTGGGAATCACCAGTGACTCGAAGGACACTCCCATAAAAGCTGCTTTCACACAACGCCTCTGGTGGAATGTACTGTAGTCTGGATTCCCAGGAGGGAGAGGCTGCATCTCAAAGAGGCAGCGGAGCTCGGAAACTTTGGTAGGCAGGAAGAGGTGAAAAAGGATTCTCCCTAGTGGTTCCCAGAGTGTATCTGTTACACATATAGGCTTTACTTTGGCAAGATTTTGTCTATAGGTAAAGGTCAATGAAGGGAAATATTCAAAAGTAACTCCATGCATCATTCTTGGTTCTTGGGGCCTGGCATCAGACTGGATGGATGGGATGGATTGACCCTATGAAGGGGAAGGTGGCGAGATGGACTACAGCAGCTGTTCTCAACCTGGGAGTCACGACCCCTTTGGGGGTCGAAGGACCCTTTCACAGGGGTCGCCTAAGACCATCAGAAAACACATATTTTCAATGGCCTTAGGAACCGAGACACCAATTTTATGGTTGGGGTCACCACAATATGTATTAAAGGGTCGTGGCATTGAGAAGGTTGAGAACCACTGGGCTACAGTGAAGTGACAATTTCAATCAGGCCCAGGCTTCCTATATAATGGGAAGAATGCCGTAGAATAATCTATCCAAACCACATTTTGTTATTTGCTCATAACCTACAGACAGAATCTTGCCAGACTAAACCTTTACCATTCTTACCCTAACAGACACGCCTTGGGAGATTCTAGGCCCTAGGGAGTGATTTTCCTCTCTTCCTCTGTCTCCTATCCAGCACTGGGCTGGGCTATCACCTCTTGTCTTGCCCCCCTCCTTGGAAGGTGCTCCCTCCTTCCTGGGAAACTGCCACTTCACTGTCGTCCATCACACCACCTCCCCCTTTGTAGGCGTAATCCATCACATGGATGGATGGAATTTGTCAAGCCCATTTAAACAAGTGTTACAGGCTTTCTTTCAGTTCCCAGCAGGACATGAAAAAGATCATCTCCAACCACCAATTTGAGAATATACAAGTGTTCAGTTAATGCCATTGTGCAGGATGGAAAAACGAAGCTCTGGTCATTTGTTTTATAGTCCAGGCAGTGGCCTCTGCAGATGGGGAAGGAGCAGGGAAGGAGAGGGATTTTTTAAAAAAAAAACAACCCTCAAGGTCTATATAAAAAGGGGGCAGGATTTTGATTGCACAGTTGTGGCTTCATCTTAAGCCCCTATCACCGTGATGGCAAACCTATGGCATGCCTGCCACAGGTGGCACACGGAGCCATTTGTCAGGGCACTCGAGGTTTGCCCTGTCAGCTAGCCAGCGCACATCCGCATGCTGGCCAGCTGTCTTCAGCCTTCTTTGGAGGCTATTTTGTGCCCTCCGGAGGCTTCAGGAGCTTTCCTGAAGCCTCTGGAGCATGAAAAACTGGCCCTACAGGCAAACTGGAAGTTCAGGAACAGACTTCTAGTTTGCTTTGTAGGGCTGGTTTTAGCTGTCCACCTTGAGGGCTAAAACCAGCCCTACGAGCAAACTGGAAGTCCATTCCTGAACTTCCAGTTTTTCGCGCTCCAGAGGCTTCAGGGAAGATCCTGTTTTCGCCCTCCCCAGGCTCCTATAAAGCCCCTGGAGCATGGGAGGATGAATAAAGCGCTCCAAAAATGAGGGGGAGCACTTCTGTGCGCAAGCACACTGGGGTCATGCACAAAGCATTGTGGGTGTGGCACACCTGCACACAATCCCCGCTTTTGGCACGTGAACCAAAGAAGGTTCACCATCACTACCTTATCATGTTTCCCCGAAAATAAGACAGGGTCTTATTTTCTTTTAACCCACAAAATAAGCACTTGGCTTTATTTTGGGGGGGGGGTCTTATTATTTTTGAGGTGCAGGAGGCAGTGGGTGTGGTCACCTCATGGCGGCTGCTGTGTTGCAATATTTTTGGGGAGGGCTCATTTTAGCCCATGCGCTCAAAAGCTCAATTGGGCTTATTATCCAGGGAGGTCTTATTTTGGGGAAAACAGGGTCCAAAAGGCAAAGTAGCATCCGAAATGATCACTGCATTCACCTGACCCCCTTTTTTGTCTAAACGTTATTAAAACCATTAAAGAACTAACAGAGACCAATACAAAAAACAACAACAGAACAGTCAAAAGAACGGGGAAAATGATGATGATGATAATAATAATAATAATAATAATAATAATAATAATAATAATAATAATAATAATCTTTATTGTCATTGTAAAAATTACATTAGAAAGCAATAGAACAAAGTTTCCAATTTCCAATTTGCAGCAAATATAATTACAAAGTTATTTCTCACTCTATGGTTACAAAAAAAATGTCTCACTTTTTCCTTTTATCTAATTTTTTCCTAATCATCAAAACCACAAATCACAACTGCATTTTCTTCTGTTCTTGCTAAGCAGAAGAGGCTGTAAGGATAACAAAGGAGAGCAAATTAGGAAAGCTGCATTGTGCCAATGTAACACGATCTTAGCCCTTGTAGGACATGCAATAGGATGGTACACAAGACAAGAAACAATGGATGGGACCTAATCAAGGAGAGAAGCAACCTGGAATGAGGGAGAATCTGCCTAATAGTGAGAACAATTAACCAATGGGACAGCTTGTCTTCAAAAGTTGTGGGTGCTCCATCACTGGAGCCTTTTAAAGAAGGGTGGGCATCAATATTTTTAGCAAGGGGTTCTCCGCTCAGTTCCTGGGTGGGTTGTGCGATGGTGGGCGTGGCCTAGTTGGCCTCCTGCACCACCTCCTGCACCACGGTGGGAGACCGTCTTTTTGCCCTCCCAGGGCTTCAGAGACTTTCCTCGGCCCTCCAGGAGGGTGAAAATGGTCTCCTCAGACTCTGGAGGCCCTCTGGAAGCTGAGCGAGCTGCACTGGCTGCCTGTGGCTTTCCGGGTGCGCTTCAAGGTGTTGGTAACCACCTTTAAAGCGCTCCATGGCATGGGGCCTGGTTACTTGCAGGACCGCATCCTGCTACCGAATACCTCCCACCGACCAGTCCGCTCCCACAGAGCGGGCCTCCTCAGGGTACCGTCGGCCAAACAATGTCGGCTGGCGACCCCCAGGGGGAGAGCCTTCTCTGTGGCAGCCCCTGCCCTCTGGAACGATCTGCCCTCCGACCTTCGTACGATCACCGACCTGCGCCTCTTCCACCGGGCCCTGAAAACTCATCTATTTCGTGCGGCCGGCCTAGTGTAGTTTTCTTTTAATCGATTGTAATTTTTTAATTGATTTTAGTTGATTTTATTAACTGTTTTTATATGGTTATCTGGTTTTTAGAACGGGCCCTTAAATTTAATTAGTTTTTAATGTATTTTAATGTATTTTTGTATCAGATGTTTTACTGTTTTATTATGCCTGTTCACCGCCCTGAGTCCCGCAAGGGAGAAGGGCGGTATACAAATTTAAGAAAAGGAAAGAAAAGGAAAGGAAACGTCTGGTAGGCCCGTTTCCAGCCTTCCCGAACTTCCGGTAGGCCTGTTTTTCACCCTCCCCGAGCCTCCATGTGTGCCCTGCACTTACCTGCATCCAAAACAGGCTGTGTGGGGACTCCTGGGAGGGGAGGGCAGGGCAGGGGTGGGTGGGGCCAGCCAGTAGTGGGATTTGGATGTTTTCTGAACTGCACTGAATCTTAGCTAGAGGTTCTCCCGAACTCCTGCGAACTCCCAGCAGCCCCACCCCTGCTTTTAAGAAAAGACTGGACAGCCACCTGTCTGGAATGGTATAGGATCTCCTGCTTGAGAAGGGAGTTGGACTCGAAGACCTCCGAAGTTCCCTTCCAGATCTATTGTGATTGATTGACAGCACATGACAATGAGATGGCTTTCACTGTTTGATCAAGAGCTCTCCATCCTGCAGAGAACTCTGCTGCTAAAGTTTAGTTTTAGTTTTATTTGATTTATATCCCGCCCTTCTCCAAAAGGACCCAGGGCGGCGCACAGGAATTTAAAATAACATATAAATAATACAGAAATACAAAAATTTAAAAACCTATTAAATACCAAGTCCTGCGCTAAAACCAATTAAAAATCCCCAATTAAAACTATCTATACTAGTCACAGTGGAGGTTATGTTAGGCCGGCTTGATGAAAGAGATGTGTTTTTAAACACTGGCAGAAGAGGCGGAGGTCAGTGATGGTACGGAGTTCCGGGGGTAGGTCGTTCCACAGGGCGGGGCCCGCCACAGAGAAGACCCTTCCCCTGGGTGTCGCCAGTCGCCATTGTCCGGCCGACGGCACCCTGAGAAGGCCCTCTCTGTGGGAGCGTATCGGTCTAAGGGATGTATGGGGCAGGAGACGGTCTCGCATATAACTAGGTCCCGAGCCAGTATATTAGGCATAGGATCTGGGCTCCTTTAGGAACAAATATGGCGAAATATTGCAGGATTCTGTTCCAGGGATAGTGAAAAGGAGGCAAGGCTTCGAAGTACCTGATGAAGACAGCACCTTGATGGTTTTAAACTCACCTACCCCCAATGGATCTGTGATTCTGGAGTGACTCCTTAGTAATCCAGTAGTCAAGTGATCAATAAGTGATCAAAAATGATCACTGAAAGCCCAATTCTCCATTAATTTCTTCAGTGCCCTTTGAAAACTATCTACACAGGCAACCCTCATCATATATCTGCTATGCTACTGCATTATGGATGCGATGGCTCAGTGGCTAAGATACAGAAAGGTCAATCAGAAAGATCGACAGTTTGGCGGTTCGAATCCCTAGTGCCGCGTAACGGAGAGAGCTCCCATTACTTGTCCCAGCTTCTGCCAACCTAACAGTTCGAAACCACGTAAAAAATGCAAGTAGAAAAAACTTTGGTGGGAAGGTAACAGCATTCTGTGCGCCTTTGGCATTTAGTCATGACGGCCACCTGACCATAGAGACGTCTTCGGACAGCGCTGGCTCTTCGGCTTTGAAACAGATTGTGAGCACCGCGCCCCCCCCCCCCCGAGCCGGGAATGACTAGCACGCATTGTGCAAGTGGAACTTTTACCTTTATCTAAAACATAATTTTTGAAAGAAAAAAAACCTGCATCCCATCAGGGCAATGCTGCTTTCATCCTTTTGAAGAACATGATGGATCTTGTGAATGCCTTGAGACTGGCAGGCCTTAGGAAAGAGGGCAGCAGATGCTTGGCTTTCCCCCATCATCCACACCAGTCATGCACGCTGTTCGGCACCATTGCTTGAAGCATTTGGGAGCAGGCAGGAGTATATGAAAATGTTTTTTAGAGGTTAGGTGGGATCAAATGATTTTTCCCTTTTATTATGGCTATTTTAGATGATTTATCTGTTTGCTTGGATCCCATTTTGATTTTTCCTCCAGCACTTCCTGTCTTTTGCCCCAACAACAACCACTCTGAGATGGGTTCAGATGTGGTATTCAGCAGGTTCTGGCCAGTTCTGAAGAAGTGGTAGCAGAAACTTTGAGTAGTTTGGAGAACTGGTAAATATCACCTCTGACTGGCCCCCCTCCCAATCTATTTATTTATTTATTCGATTTATATCCCGCCCTTCTCCACGAAGGACCCAGGGCGGTGCACAGGAATTTAAAAACATATAAAACAAAATATACAAAATTTAAAAGCATATTAAATTACATGAAACAATCCTATGCTAAAAACCAAATTAAAAACCCCAATTTAAAACTGTCTAAAATAGCCCCAGCGGGAGGTTAGGCTAGGCCGGCTTGCTGAAAAAGATGTGTCTTTAGACACTGGCGGAAGAGGCAGAGGTCCAAGATGGTACGAAGTTCAGGGGGAAGGTCGTTCCAAAGGGCAGGGCCCGCCACAGAGAAGGCTCTTCCCCTGGGTGTCACCAGATGGCATTGCCCGGCCGACAGCACCCTGAGAAGGCCCTCTCTGTGGGAGCAGATCGGCCGTAGGGATGTATGGGGCAGGAGACAGTCTCGCATATAACTAGGCCCCGAGCCATGGAGCGATTTAAAGATGGTCGTCAGAACCTTGAAGCGCACCCGAAAGACCACAGGAAGCCAGTGCATCTATTCTTGCCTCCTAAGTCCCAGCTGATCAGGAGGAGTGGGGAGGGAATGGGGATTTTGCAGTATCCTTTCCCTGACATGCCCACCAAGCCACACCCCAAATCACGCCCACCAACCGCACCATGACCACAGAACCAGTAGTAAAAAAAAAAAATTGAATCCCGCCACTGAGTTACCTATCCCATCACTCAGTTAAACCCCCATCCCACAAAACACAGCAAGTCTTCCGGAGGTTTTCAACTCCAGGCTTGCCACGTGTGAAAACGGGCTCAGCAGCTGTGCCTTTTCATATTTGGGTCTGCAAAATGTTGGTGTGCCGTTTTGTTTCTCTCCAGGCCCTGAAAAGCTTCATCTGCTGATTTGACAAAGAAGCAGCTGGTAAAGAAAAGAGCTCAACATCTCTTCGGTCTTTTTTGCTTTTTCTCTTTTCTCCTGGCCAGTTTCTTTGCCCGCTGCTCCTTTTGAACCCCCTCTCTTCCCATTGTGGGATCATCTGCCTGGTCAAAGCCATCCCTCCCTTCCTCTTGATGTCCTCCCAACTTCTTTGGTGTAAATGAAAGCCCTTAACAAAGAGGTGCCGTTGTTGCTAAGCAACGCCATCCGCCTCCCCTCCTCCCTGGAAGTTGCAAAATGCCCAGCTGGGAGCCTTAATCTCTGCTCTGAATTTAATTTTTTTTTTTTAGAACTTGCCTTCATTTCCCTTCCTCCCCCCCCCCCCCCCAAAAAAAAATCTGCTGCAGGTCCATGGCCTGGTTGCGCTTGTGTCTTCATAGCTCCTCAGAGCAACTCTTGCCAACACTCAAGAGTTCTTCTGAAAGCTGTTGAGATGCTCTTCAGGGATCCTTCACCGGGAGTGGGGAGAAGTTGGACTCCACCCTACTGCACCAGCCAGGTTCTCAGTTCTGCAGACTTACCCATCTCAGTTTATTTCATGCATTTATTGATTTGATTTGTAATCGTTTACAAGATAATAGGTATAAGAATAAATATGGGGATGAATGAAATGGGGACGAATAAATGGGGACAGTAGGACAGGGACGGTAGGCACACTGGTGCGCTTATGCACGCCCCCTTTACGGACTTCTTAGGAATGGGGTGAGGTCAATAGTAGACAGCTTAAGGTTAAGGTTTTGGGGATTTGAAGACGTAACAACAGAGTCAGGCAGTGCATTCCATGCATTGACCACTCTGTTGCTGAAATCATATTTCCTGCAATCAAGTTTGGAGCAGTTTACATTGAGTTTATATTTGTTGTGTGCACTGGTATTATTGCAGTTGAAGCTGAAGTAGTCATTGACCGATAGGATGTTGTAGTGGATAATTTTATGGACTATGTTTAAGTCCGACCGTACGCAGCATAATTCTAGATTGGCCAAGCCCAAAAGTTCAAGCCTGATGGTGTGTAGGGCACTCTGTTGAGAGCAGAGGAGTGGAGGACTCTTCTCGTGAAATACCTCTGGACTCGCTCAATTGTATTAATGTCCGATATACAATGCAGATTCCAGACAGAAAAACTGTAGCCAAGAATTGGTCTAGCAAAGGGTTTCTATAACCTAGTTAGCAATACAATATTACTGGAGGAGAAGCTTCATAAGATTAGGTTAACAATAACTCTTAATGCCTTTTTGGTGATGCTGTTACAGTGAGCTCTAGCACATAGTTTTTACATAGTTCTTATTTCATCTCTATTTATATTTCAGATTCATCCTCTGGTTAATAGAGGCATTAACATAGTAACAGAGGAGGAAATGTTATACCACCTGACTTATTTTGCTAGTTGCTAGCATATTATGGAAGTTATTTGCTTCACTCTATTTTTGTTCTTTTAAATTTTGCTGGTCGTTGACCAAATAAACATTATTGATCGATTGACTGATCTCAGCTCAATCCAAGTTGGCTGCTTTTCTTTTTGACCAAGAGTTGCGTATCTTGCTAAGCTGCGGTGTTTAGCTGTGGTTTGCAAAGTAAAACCCAATGGGCTCATTTGCCTCTAAAATATGCAACCTGCTTTATAAGCCACACCAAAAATCAAAGATCCTACAGGATGACTCAGTGCACAGCACAAAGAGAAGCAGCAGTGACCTTATATGAATCAAGGGGAGCATTTCTGTCCTTGCTCATGATGGACGATGGCACATGAATATACATGGGCAGAGAGATGGGCAATGCTTCCGTTAGAAGAAATGTCCATTTGGGTTCGGTTCCAAGTGAGGGGGGGGGGGGGAGACACTGGATTCATGGAAGTTGTTTGGAAAGAAGGTTTACTGATGATGGACAGGACCACATGGTTTGAGGTCCTGGGGAAAAAAGGGGGATCACATGCCTTGAAGATCTTGAAGAAGAAAAAGGGAAGAGATGCTGAGAGTCTCTTTGGCCCCTCCTTGGAGCTTCCTGTTCCTGTGTAAGAAATGTATTCTAATTGGTGGTCAGATTTCCAGGGAGCAGGGATCTCAGCTACCTCTAGGCTGTCTGTCTCCCAGGCTTGGTTGAGCTGTTGCTGGGTGATCAGTGATGGGTTCTTACTGGTTCGGACTGGTTCGACCGAACCAGTAGTGGCTTAGTGGCCTGGGTTGCTAGAACCAGCAACGACCCAGGCCTGCCACACCCCCGAACTGGTTCTCCGGGCCGTGGCAGTGGTGCCATTTTGTTTTTCAGTCCTGCGCATGCGCAGAACAATTTTAATTGCACTGTGCATGCGCACACAGCATGCACCAAGCGCATGCGTGAAGCGACACACGAGCAAACTGGCAGTAATTCCTGCCAGAACCCACCCTTGTGGGTGATGATGTAATGAAAAGGCTTTGGGATTCCTACTACGGCTCTGCCTGAAGGAGGTAGATCGTTGTTATGTAGAATAGACTGGATGAGACCTTAATGGCCCATTGACAAAGATGAAGGGGGGGCTGAGTTTCTGCCTCCCTTTTAGGGGAAATATTCTGCCCTTTTCATATTTCCTAAAATATTGCACTTTCTAGAAGAGGGGTGTGTGCTAAATTCCTATACTTCTCAAGGATGTCAAGGCCTGCCCATTATAATAATAATAATAATAATCGAATTTATTAACCGCTCCCTCTCCCCACAGGGACCCGGGGCGGTGCACAGGGAAAAATAAAACAATAAGAACAATAAATACAAAAGTACATAACTTAAAACACAATTAAACAATTTATCCTGTGCTAAAATTATTGACTAAAATCCCATTTAAAAATACATTTGAAATCTATAGACAGAGAGACTATCCAAGGCCGGCCAGTCGAAAAAGATGGGTCTTCAGTTTCATACGGAAGGAGTGGAGGTCCGTGGTCGTTCTGATATCGGGGGGAAGGTCGTTCCAGAGGGCCGGGCCCGCCACAGAGAGAGCCCTTCCCCTGGGCGTCGCCCGCTGACAAAGTCTAGCGGATGGCACCTGGAGAAGTCCCTCTCTGTGGGAGCGAATAGGCCGTGAGGATGTATGGGGCAGAAACCGATCCCGCAGATAGCTAGGTCCCGAGCCATGGAGCGCTTTAAAGATGATAACTAACACCTTGAAGCGCACCCGGAAGACAACAGGCAGCCAGTGCAGCTCGCGCAAGAGCGGTGTTACATGGGTGAACCTAGTGGTCCCCATAATTGCTCGCGCGGCTGCATTCTGAACTAACTGAAGCCTCCGGGTGCACCTCAAGGGAAGCCCCATGTAGAGAGAGTTACAATAGTCCAGTCGGGATGTCACGAGGGCATGAGTGACTGTGCGAAGGGCGTCCCGATCCAATAGGGCACCTATTATTCTGCAGACCTCACATACAGGTAGTCCTCAATTTACAACATTTATTGACTGTTCAAGGTTACATCGGCACTGCCAAAAGGGACTTAAGATCATTGTTCATACTTATTCTGAGGGGATAAATGGGGATGAGGGGATAAATGGAGAACTTATCAAATTTGCAGATGACATCAAGCTGGCAGGAATAGCCAACACTCCCGAAGATAGGCTTAAGATACAGAAGGATCTTGACAAACTTGAACATTGGGCACTATCTAACAAAATGAAATTCAATGGGGAAAAGAGGAAGGTTCTACATTTAGGCAACAAAAACGAAATGCACAGGAACATTATAGGCGGTACCTTGCTCAATAGTAGTAACTGTGAAAGGGATCTAGGAATCCTAGTGGACAACCATTTAAATATGAGCCAGCAGTGTGCAGCAGCTGCCAAAAAAGCCAACACAGTTCTAGGCTGCATAAACAGAGGGATAGAATCAAGATCACCTGAAGTGTTAATACCACTTTATAATGCCTTGGTAAAGCCACTTACTGCATTCAGTTTTGGTCGCCACGATTTAGAAAAGATGTGGAGACTCTAGAAAGAGTGCAGAGAAGAGAAACAAAGAGGATTAGGGGACTGGAGGCTAAAACATATGAGGAACAGTTGCAGGAACTGGGTATGTCTAGTTTAATGAAAAGAAGGACCAGGGGAGACATGATAGCAGTGTTCCAATATCTCAGAGGGTGCCACAAAGAAGAGGGAATCAAACTATTCTCCAAAGCACCTGAGGGAAGAAGAAGCAATGGGTGGAAACTAATCAAGGAGAGAAGCAACTTAGAACTGAGGAGGAATTTCCTGACAGTTAGAACAATTAATCAGTGGAACAACTTGCCTCCAGAAGTTGTGAATGCCCCAACCCTGGAAGTCTTTAAGAAGATGTTGGATAGCCATTTGTCTGAAATGGTATAGGGTTTCCTGCCTGGGCAGGGGGTTGGACTAGAAGACCTCCAAGGTCCCTTCCAACTCTGCTATTGTATTGTATTGTATTGTATTATGACTGTTGCAGCATCCCCATGGTGATGGGATCAAAATTTGGTTGCTTGGCAATTGCCTCATATTTATGACGGTTGCAGTGTCCCATGGTCACATGATTCCCTTTTGTGACCTTCTGAGAAGCGAAGTCAATTGGGTAAACCAGATTCACTTAACAACCGTGTTACTATGCGGTTACTACAACAGTGGCAAGAAAGGTCATAAAAATGGGGCAAAACTCACTTAGCAACAGGAAATTTGGGCGAGGACGACCTGTATTGGCAAGAACGCATATTCCTTAAGCAGACAATGAATTGAACATGTCGCTATTGGGCAGAGGAATGAAGTCGGTTGGCGCCTCATTTTTAATGTTCTCACTTCCCAGCTTCATACATGAACTAGGATGTGCAACTGCTTCACACAAGTGGATTTCAATCGGTCAAAAAAGATTTTTTTCATGCTGTGTTTAGTGCAGAAAGCACTTAGATTGAGTGGGGAAATCAATATTTCAGGAAGCAAGATTTCCAAATTAACTGACTGGTGTATGTGCCTGCACTTGGACATGCATGGAGGTTGCACCTTTTAAAAGGCAAACATTAAGTCTCCTTTGGAAAGGAATTTCACGTAACCCCCTCAGCTGAAGAGTCAATGCTGAGACTAATTCTGAAAGTTTGTATATAATAGTTCCGCTCTTGTTTGTAGCCAGTCCGGTGTAGACATGTAACAGATTAAACCCTGAGATTTTTGATAGGAAAATTGCATAGTGTCCTGCAGGGGTCCCCAGCCTTTGCAACTTTAAGTCTGAAGGACTTCAGCTCCCAGAATTCTCCAGCCAGCAAAGCTGGCTGGAGAAGTCTGGGAGCTGAAGTCCTTCAGACTTAAAGTTGCAAAGGTTGGGGACCCCTGGTGTACTGAATCTGCTGAAAGTGAAAACAGCTTCACTTTTCTCTAGATAATAACAAAGGATGACCATTTTTATTGGAGAAACTGAAAACTTGTAGAGGTTAAAGCTCAGCTGCCTTCAAAGGCCCAGACACTCCATCCATCTATCCATCCATCCATTCATTCACTGTAACTTCGCCATGCAAAAAGGCTGCATCCTTGACCAGGTGATAATCATATAATAATAATAATTATCTTTATTGTCATTGTACTAATATGGCTTCATGTTTCTCTTTGCTGAGAAATAAAATCAGAGAGTTTAGTCTAGTGGTTACGGCATTGGACCAAAAACTAGGAGATGGTGAATTCTAGTCCAACCTTAAGTCAGTTGGGTGACTTTGAGCCAATCACTGGTAGAAGATGAATTCTAGTGTCAGCTTAGACATGAAATCCAGCTGGGTGACTTTGGGCCAATCGCCAGGAGACGGTGAATTGTAGTGTCACCTTAGGCATGAAATCCAGCTGGGTGACTTTGGGCCAATCGCCAGGAGACGGTGAATTGTAGGCATGAAATCCAGCTGGGTGACTTTGGGCCAATCGCCAGGAGACGGTGAATTGTAGTGTCACCTTAGGCATGAAATCCAGCTGGATGACTTTGGGCCAGTGGTGGGTTTCAAATTTTTTTAGAACCTACTCTCTAGGTGTGGCCTATTTAGTGGGCGTGGCTTGGCAGTCACGTGACAGGGTGGGAGTGGCCAACTTGTAAAATGTGGTGAAACTCATTTCTTGCTCTTGCTTAGCAACCAAAATTTTGGGCTCAATTGTGATGATAAATTCTCTCTTTCTTTCTTTCTTTCTTTCTTTCTTTCTTTCTTTCCTTTTTCTTTCTTTCTTTCTTTCTTTCCTTTTTCTTTCTTTCTTTCCTTTTTTCCTTTCTGCCTTCCTTTCCTTTCCTTCTCGTTGGGTTACCGGCAGCAGCAGGCCACACTTACTTCTGGGTCCGCCAGTGGAACCCCCTCTCACCGGCTCTCTAAATTTCACCATCCGGCTCTTGCGAGCCTGCAGAAACCCACCACTGCTTTGGGCCAATCACCAGGAGAATTGTAGGCATGAAATCCAGCTGGGTGACTTTGGGCCAGACACACTCTCTCAGCCCAACTCACAACGTTGTTGTTGTTGTGGGGAAAATAGGATGAGGAAGAAGCATTATGTATGTGTGCCATCTTGAATTATGTTTCAGTTTGATTCTTTGGAAGAGAGAGGTTGGATCTCTCCCTACGCTGATAGAATTGCGTTCTCTGCCTTTATGTCTCCCTAGGAATAATCTCCTTTTTCCCCCATTCGGTCTTCTTTTCCTCCCTTCCTTTTACCATCCCACACCCCTTTCTTGGACTAGTGCAAAGAGCTGTAATTATGTATTTAAATATTTAGCTCTTCATCAGCTTTGCAAATTAAAGCCATAATTCAGGAAAACCTTCACCCTTGGTGGGTCCTTCGGTAACTCCTAACAATATTTTGGTGTTTTTTTTAAAAAAAAAATAAACAAATAAAATAAACCTCGCTGCAATGTTTCTTCATTCTCAGATTTCCTTCTCAGCCAGACTGAGCTGATCCACAGCTATATCCTTCGTGGAAATTGGGACAAGAGAGATAAAGGGAAGGATTTTGAGAAGCGCCTGTCAAAAGGCCTCCTCAGGATTTTGCATACTCCCCTGTTAATTACACAGATTTCTGCTTAATAAAACATGTATTTATTTTATGTATGCCGTACCTTTACTTTTATAAACAACTCTAGATGGTGAACATACCTAATACACTTCTTCCTTTGTCTGTTTTCCTCACACGCTTCAAACCCTTTGAAGTAGATTGCGCTGAGAGAGATGACTGGGCCAAATCCACCCAACCAGCTTTGGTGTCAAAGGTGGAACTAGAACTCACCATCCCCTGGTTTCTAGCCAGCTGCCTTGGCCACCAGACCAAATTGGCTCTACATCGGCAATCCCCGGCCTTTTGAGCACCATAGACGAGCTGCAGCAATGGCGGCCGGGTGAGAGGAGATGGTTTCGCATGCAGAATCTAATCCTGCGCAAGCGCAAATAAAGCTTCACACTCTCGCCCATCCACTTGTGTGGCCCTGTTCCCAATGGGTCACTGACCAGTATCGGTCCACGGAGCAGGGGTTTGGGACCCCTGCTCTTGACATGGTACACATTTGACAGGAGTTAAGCTGAGCACAGAACAGCTCCACGGAGGGGACAATCCATGCTCTTGATAAGTGTCGTTGTCTGAGAGGAAGGCCATGGTTGTCACATTCAAACCCAGGACTAATACTGAAGCTGGCTCAAGCCAGGCAGAGGTGGTATTCAGCAGGTTCTGACCAGTTCTGGAGAACCAGTAGTGGAAATTTTGCGTAGTTTGGAGAACTGGTAAATACCACCTCTGGCTGGCCCAGCCCCCCATGTATTCTCTGCCTCCCGAGTCCCAGCTGATCAGGAGGGAATGGGGATTTTACAGTATCCTTCCCCTGCCACACCCACCAAGCCACACCCACCAATCTATGCTATGCCCACCAAGCCACGCCCACAGAACCAGTAGTTTAAAAAAATTGAATCCCACCACTGGGTTTGCTTGATCCAGAATTTTGGGGCAACGTGGCCTATTTTGGAATTATAAGTCAGTCCTGATTAGTGCGGGGAATCAATCCCACTGAATGATTACATCATTCAAATGTGCAATATTTGAAGTGATATTTCTATGGAAAATAAAGCAATTACATAGAACCACTTTGGCCTAATGGGGAAGTCATCAGGCTAGAAACCAGGCAAGTGTAAGTTCTAGCTCTTAGTCATGAAAGCCAGCTGGGAGGCTTTGAGCCTGTCCTCTCCCTCTCCCCCCCCCCCTCTCTCTCAGCCCAACCCACCTCAAAAGGTTGTCATTGTGGGGAAAATAAGAGAAGAATAGAATAGGAGAGGAGAGGAGAAGAGAAAATGGAATGGAGAATAGAATAGAATAGAATAGAATAGAATAGAATAGAATAGAATAGAGAGGAGAAGAGAAAATGGAATGGAGAATAGAATAGAATAGAATAGAATAGAAAGGAGAAGAGAAAATGGAATGGAGAATAGAATAGAATAGAATAGAAGAGAAGAGAAAATGGAATGGAGAATAGAATAGAATAGAATAGAATAGAATAGAATTCTTTATTGGCCAAGTGTGATTGGACACACAATGAATTTGTCTTTGATGCAGATGCTCTCCATGTACATAAAGAAAAATGAAATAGAACACATTCATCAAGAATCATAATATACAAGACTTAGTGAAAGTCATAGGTTACTAATAAGCAATAAAAATATACTAGGAGACAAATAAAAGAATATAAATTTTAAAGATACAAGCAACATGGTTATAGTTATAAGTGGGAAGAGATAGGTACTAGAAAGGAAGAGAATAATAATAGTAATAAACTCATAGTAGGTAATTTGACAGTGTTGTGGGGATTAGTTGTTTAGCAGAGTGATGGCATTCGGGGGGGAAACTGTCCTTGTGTCTAGTTGTACTGGTGTGCACTGCCCTATAGCATCGTTTTAAGGGTAGAAATTGAAGCAATTTACACATCCAGGATGCGAGGGGTCTGTAGATATTTTCACAGCCTCTTTTTGACTCATGAAGTATACAGGACTCCCATGGAAGGCAGGTTGCTAGTAATGGTTTTTTTCCTGCAGTTCTGATTTGTCCTCTGAAGTTCATGTCTGTCTTGTTGGGTTGCAGAGCCAAACCAGACCGTTTTGGAGGTGCAGATGACAGACCCAATCATTCCTCTGTAGAACTGAATCAGCAGCTCCTTGAGCTCCTTCCTCCTGAGAAGGGAGGACGATATGTTTGCTGCCTTGAAATATCTATAAAAGTAATAAAAGCAAAATGAAAATGAACAAGTACGTTTTCCCCTGTTTATTAATGAAAACAAAAGAGGCAAAAGAGGATAAGAGGACTGTATCCAAGTGCATCTTCTCTCTCCAATATTCTGCCAGAGTTGT